>PVKE010018158.1:0-29884 GCA_004027555.1 Craseonycteris thonglongyai
TTTATTGAATATTCTTGATTAGAAACTTATCACTATCGGGAAGCTGTAAGAATCACCTATTAAAGAATATACCTGTTAACTCAATAAATACCGGTATGTATTAAATATTTATTAAGTGCTATGTACTTTTCTAGGTTATTAGGATATAGCAGCAATAAACAAAACATTATTTTGTGCCCTCATGCAGCTTATCATCTGGGAGAGAGAAACAGATAATACATATATATATATATATATATATATATATATACACACACACACACACACACACATATACATACACATACACACATATATATACACATACACAAATATATATATAGTATATTGTATATTATATGCATACATTATATGTAAATAAAATAAAAATTTATAGTATATTATATGATAAAAACTATAAAATACATAAAGCAGTGAAAGTTGATACTGAGGGTTGGGGGAGTTGAAAGTTACAACTTTAAGTAGGGTGGTCAGGCAAGGCCTCACTGAGATGACCTTTGAGTAAAAACTTGAAGGGGAAAAGGAAATAATCCATGTGGGTACAGGGGTCAAGAGCATTCCAACAGAGGAAACAGACAGTGCAAAGACCCTGAGACAGAAGTGGGTCTAGCATGTCCAAACAAGTGCAGAGAGGACAATATGCCTGAAGAAGGGAGGCGACATGGTTAAGACGTCTTGCACTCAAACTGTATAGGACACACTACACCACTGTACCGACTTGGAGTTCAGTTTTTACTCTCGTGAAGAAGGGATCCCACTGGAATGTTTTTAGCAGAGGAGTGACATGATCTGACTTAAGTTCTAAAGGAATGGCTCCATCTGCTGCTGATATTGAACCACCGAGAGTGAAGAGCAGGGCAATGAGTTGGGAGGCGACTGCTAAGATAAGGCCAAGATCAAGGAGGTATTATAGTAGTGGAGGTGGTCAGAAGTGGTTCCATATTTATGCTGAATAATAGAAAAAGGTCAGGATCTTTTTAGCCCATTATTCATGAACAAGTACTTTTAGTTATGCTGACACAAAGATGAATATCTGAGCCTTAATGTGAATTTAAACTTAAGAAATTATTTTAAGCCAGACTGTTCAGATACAATATCTCCCCCGGGCCTCAGTCAGTGTCCCACAGTCTCTAAATGTGCTGAGTTTGCTCCCATGCATTGTAAACTGTGCAGATTGATAAGTGCATGTCAATCAGTAAAACATCTTCTTATGCAGGGATACTCTAAATTCATGTGCATATTCAAAGATTTTTTAGCTAGTTCAACCTGTACTCTTAAAACTCTCTTTTGCCCATTTTTCACATTTAGTACGGGTGCATTTAATTGAATTATGTAAAGAAGATAACTGACTATCTGACATCTAGAGGCACAGTGTCTGCTCTAAAGCTTTTTAAAATGCAAAACCAATTTTTCAATTTAAAATAAAGTTTGCCAATGTCATTGATGTGAATTGCACACTGGGATAAATGAACTGGTACACGGGCATATGTAGAGAGACAACTAGTTCTGGGCAATTTCTAAGGTTAACCAAGGAAAAGCTTGAGAAAAATTTATACTGATGGGGCTAATTTAATGTGCTAAGTTAATATTTATGTATTCTTACATAAAGTAAAAAATTCTAACAATCCTGTAAAGTTTTTATTGATTTTAGTTGTATACTTTATTCAAAAGAACAGTTAAGGGATACAGTTGTACTGGTGTTAACAGCAAGGATTTCTAGTAAATTTATTAACTGAATAGCATTTGTTTGGGTTCCAGTTTCAGGTATCAGAGTAAACACTCTAAAATGCCTCTCCCTCTGAACGCAACTATAAAACTCGGGCAGAATACATGGATTTGCTATTCGAGGGCTCTGACAATTAAATAGTAGCAGGTAGATTGGGGATGATGGCAATTTGAAGTACAGGTATCAAGAACTTAGTGGTGAATTTACCTCTTTTCATCTTTTCAAGTATCTCCAGCCTAAATTCATATAGCCCAAATGTGGAAGTGAGCACTGGAGTGCAGACAGAGAGCTCTAGCAAACGTTCTCTAGCCCTGATTCCAAGCAATCCTGTAGCTGTAGCACTGACACCAACAATGGGACCCCACAGGGACCAAAATCATTAGAAAATAGAATTTTCCTATCCAATTGGTGCAGCTGTGGTCCCAAAAGAGTGGACTAAATTAGCTTCACAATTTTTCCTTCCAATTTTGTTTTGGACCCAGATGTTGGCACAGTCATGAAAGTATGTGCCAGAGAGAGGTAACTAAAGCCAAGCTTTCTGGCAAAAAGACAAAAAGGAAAGCCCTAGGGAACTAGAGTACTGGGAAAATTGCAAAGAGAGCTCAGGAAAAAAAAAACTCATAAAATTATTTATAAATATCCTGGGCTCCTTTCCCAGAGCTGTGCCTGTGTAACTCTGATCCTAGTCAGCAAACTAAGACTTTGAGAACTCAGCTAACAAAAAACTTCCCTGGCCCATACAACCACTGAGTGAATAGCTCCACATGAAGTGAATAGTAGTACTAAGTAGGCTGTAGCTGAACTGACAGTGAAACCACCTCCATATTGAGTGATCTATCATTTTTCCCACAAATATAGGATCCACATTTTGCTGCATAGTTCGCAAAAATGAAAATGCTTTCTTATTGGTGAGTAGCATAATCTAATAGTGTAGTTACTCTATAACAGTAAAGCTGATAATATTTAATAATATTTACTCTGTGAATACAGTTCTGATGTCCACCTCTTACCTAATAATGTCCAATTTTTCTTGGGATTTTTAAGTAAAAATGCAATCATTAAAGCAATATTAGAAAATTTATATATTTTAAGTTAGGAAAAATTATTGTCTTTTTTTTTTTCCTGCTCAAAAGTTTTATTCATTTGATCATTATTTAAATTGCTTTTACAATAAAGGTCATTTATGTGTATTTTCAAGTTGATATTATTTTTGTTTTAGATATGCATGCAGGGGATGTCATATAGGTTATCATTGCAAATGGTGATGAAGAAACATTTTGGCAAAAGTTTTTTTCACATTTGTGTTTATCCCTTTTTCTTCATCTACAAATTTAGTGAGGCATAACTGATATGCAATAAATTGCACATAAAATGTACAGTTTGACAAATTTTGGTATATGTATATACCCTACAAACCATCACCACAATGAAGATGGTGAATACATGTCAGCTCCAAAAGCTGTCCCTTTGTAACGTTACTCTCCTGCCCTGAAGCAATTTTGCACTTTCTGGAATGTAGGTATATTTCAAGATAAATTTATAAGCTACAATTTACCATAATATAAATGATTAAATTGCCAATTAAACGACAGATATTACCAAATTGCTTTCAAAGAGTCTGTATCAACTCATTTCAGCAACACATTTTGTTCTCCCTCACCCAAACTGGGTTCTATTAAAATTGTTGATCTTTTCTATCCTAATGGAAAGAAAAAACAATTGCCTGGCTGTTATTTTCATTGAATTAAAAGCAAAGAGAGATTCTGTTGCACGTATATTGGTAGTGGATGTTTATACTTATAAAAATGTCCTATTTGTATAATTTGCCTACTTCTGTATTGGTTGTATATTTTTTTTATTAATAAGAGCACATTTTATTTTACATAATTAAACTATTCTCCGTTATCAATGATTTAACTACTTAAAAATATTTTGGCCTTTATGTCCTAACAGAATTTTTAAAAATCAAAAAATCAGTGTATCATAAATGTATCCTATCAATTCAGTTGGAACAAAAGATGTATTTTTCCACAAGTAGTTTAAGGATAACTGACATGAATTTTATGAACACACACAAAAAAGCAAATCATCAGGAAAAGTTCATTTCATAACTTTGTTACAATCCCCTCCCTGCCCCAAATATTATATATATATAAGGGCTGTCTGGAAAGTATCCAGCCATGCAACCAATTTCATTATATAAACAATGGCTGGGGTTTTTTCTGGACAGCTCTCACATATATATCTCAAGTGTGCCAGAAGAGCCTTGGTAAATAAATCTTATAATCACAGAAGTTTTATCTTTAAAAAATCTCAAAGTACAGAAGTTATATAATAAAGCATATGCTTATATAAATATTGAACATTTCTGTTTCCAAAAAGACTATTTTTAAATGGTCAAAAACTACATTGTTTATAAGTTTGACTAGATCTGTTTACACAAAATTTTACACACACATATTTTTTTATAATTTTTATGTTCTATTCATTGTGCTTGTGTATTTAAATGGAGATTTTTAGCAATAAATTATAATATATTTTGTAATTAAGTCGAGATTTATAAAATAAGTGATTTTACTTTTTAAGAACAAAGAATGTACACTGAAAAAAATCACACTTTAAAGCAAAACAAAGCTGATGATTTGTATATCTTTAAGAATTCTTACAAATCTTATTTTTTTTATTTTTTTACTGCTCTGTTAGAACAATCTTCCAAGAAAGATATTAGTTGATAAGTTATGAATTCTCCACGAAAAAAAGAAAAAGAAAAGGAGTGAGACAGGTCTACTAATATTTAAAACATAGGTGATACATGAGCAAATATATGCAATACACTTTTAAATTCCTCAATATGAATCTAAGATGTGAAATTTATTAAAATTTTATCTCAAATGTTTTATATGCAAAAATATATATAGTTTTAAATTATAATATTACATTAAAATTTCATTTGTCGTTTTCCAAATACCTAATGGTATACTAAATTAAATTTCACTAAAAACTTTGTCAATGATTGAAACACCTGGCTGAGAATAACTTATGAATATTTCAGCATATTCTATTAATCACATACCTATTTTCATTATGTATCACCTACAAATAATATTCAAAGTTAGCACAAGTTGATACATTTAGCATTGAAAGACTAGCCAGCCAAAGTATTTAAATTCAATTTCATTAGTTTAAAAATGCCAACATATTATTTTGGTGTGTAAAGCTAAGGAATATTAAAATGTTTTAATTACTATCATAACTAACATTATGATCTTTGGCCCTAATTTAAATAGTATTGAGCTCAACATACTCTAGAAATAACTTCATTGATTAGTTTTGGTCACTCTAAATGGACAGACTAGGAGACAATACTCTTAAAATTGCTTGAGTGAATTAGGAGAGATTTCATGATAAAATTGTTAGAGGCATTGTTTGGTTCAAGAAATTTGACTCTTTCCCTGGGACTTCATGTTCTGAGGAGAAGATGGGAGCAGTGTATTTAGGTGAAGTGGGATTGAAACTTATTGTTTCCAAGGGTCAATTGTCAGCTTTGGATACAAAACAAAAACATTTTGAGTTGTTAAACAGTAAAACTAAAATCTCTTAAAATTTTTCAAACCATTTTCTCTATATTTTAAGGTTGAATAATGTTCCAATGTATGTATATACATTTTCGTTATTCTTTCATCTGGACAGCTATGTTGTTTTCACACCTTAGCTATTGTGAATAGTGGTGCAATGAACATGAGAATATCTCTTTTATATTTTCATTTCAATACTTTGTGTGTGTGTGTGTGTGTAAGATTTATTTTTATTGTTTTTGACTGAGAGAGAGAGAGAGAGACAGAGACAGAGACAGAGAGAAGGGGGAGGGCCCAGAACAGTCTCCATAGTTGCACATCACTGGTCTTTCCACAGTTTCATTCCACAGGTGAATGCGGGGCTGCACAGGGCAGCAACTGAGCCAGGGTCTCACCCCAGAACTGGGGGCACTCCCCAGTTCAGCGTATGGGTCCGCATGAGCAGGGCCAGGGCTCAATCCTCAGTCCCCGGGGCTGCAAAGTGAGCACTCAACCCACTGAACCATCTCAGCTTCCCCTCATTTCAATACTTTTGGATAAATACCCAGGACCAGCATCAATAGATCATATAGCAATTCTAGTTTTAATTTTTTTAGGAACCTCCATACTCTTTTCAACAGAATCTATACCATTTTGCTTTCTTACCAACAGTGTACAGTATACAATTTCTCCACATCTGCACCAACAGTTTTTGTTGATTTTTTTAAAATAGCCACCCTGAAGAAGTTCCATAATATGCAACAATATGGATGAATTTTGAGGACATTAATGCTAAGTGAAATAAGCCAATCACAAAGAGATAAATACACGGTACCACTTAAATGAATTATCTAAACTCATTAAATTTATAGAATTAAAGAGTAAAGTGATGGTTGCCAAGAATTAAGAGGAGAGAGAGTTAATAAGCAATAGGCACAAAGTTTCAGTTAAGTAACACAAAAAAATTCTAGAGCGTTGCTATACAAATAGCGTATTGTGAGTTCAGACATTGTATTGTACACTTTGTTAAGAGGGTAGATTTCATGATAAGTGATCTTGCTATAATAAAAGAAAATTTTAATTAAATTAAAAATAAATACATGCTCCCTGTAGTTATTTAAAGTTCATTTTGTACAAATATCCACCAGACAAAAATGATATTTTTAATGGTTTTCATAGAGACCTTAATAAATATATTGAACATAGTTCCTTATGTTATATACTTCCAACTCCTCCCCCTGATCTCTTCCCTTGGGGATGAGCCACTTCTCTCCATTTCCTAAAGTTAAGAATCTTTGCTGTAGGGGAAGCTGGATGGCTCAATGGGTTGAGCACTCACTTTGCAGGCCAGGGGACCGAGGATCAAATCCCAGCCCCAGCCCGTGCGAGACCATATGCTGAACCTGGGTGTGTCCCCAGTTCAGTTCTCAGCAGGGTGAGACCCCAACACAGTTCCTGCCCTGTGCAGCCCCGTGTCCACACATGGAATGGAACTATGTGGAAAAAACCAATGATGTGCAACTATGGAGACTGTTCTGGGCCCTCCCCCTTCTCTCTGTCTCTCTCTGTCTCTCTCTGTCAAAAACAATTAAAATAAATCTTAAAAAATAAAAAAAGAATCTTTGTTGCAATTCTTAGGGAGATCATCATTTGCTGAACAAATATTTAGTAGATATTTCTATGTATAACATTCAACCAAGGATTCTACACATGAGGAAGGTATAATCAGATCTGTGATAGTCATATTCCTCTGGCAGCACTTGAAAGGACTACAGGGAAGGACATCAGTAACTGACATGTTATAAAAGGAGAAACATGAAACAGTATAAAAAATACCACTAATACATATATGTGAGACAATATAGAATAGGTAAGCTGTTATTGAAAACTAAAATTGAGGGGAAGCCGGGATGGCTCAGTGGGTTAAGCGCTCACTTTGCAGTGCCGGGGACCAGGGATCGAATCCCGGCCCCGGCCCGTGCGGAACCATGTGCTGGACTGGGAGCTCCCCCAGTTCAGTTCTCTCTCTGTCTCTGTCTCTGTATCTCTCTCTCTCTCTCTCTCTCTCTCTCTCTCTCTCTCTCTCTCTGTCAAAAATAAAAAAACTATATTAAAAAAAAAAAAAAACTAAAATTGAACGTTATGTGCTGGGTATTAAGGACAAAGTGCTGCTAGCACATGTTTGGTACTAAAGTCATCATGAGCCTACAAGAGCAGGTAAATTTCTGAGTAGCTCGGTATGGTACTTCCTGTGCTACAAGGCTGCACACAAGTTGGTAATTCTGGGTTTGATTAGAAAGAATAGAGGGTCTTGATTACTGTTTCCAAAAAGTTCTCATGGTTTTCACACAGTCAGTATTAAATTAGGTGCTCACACCTCCTTATATAAAATTAAGATTTTAAACTTAGTTTGCTTTAATTGGAAATGTATCATCTTCTATGAATGAAAGACCTAATCTGTAATTCTATGCCTTCCTTCCTTCTTGCCTTCCTTCCTTCCTGCCTTGCTACCTTCTTTCATATATATATGAAAAAATGCACTATACTTGCCTTAAAATTCCTGTTTAATCACAGGCCATAAAAACTTCATTGTGGCCCTGCACTAGTTTTCTTCTTTCAATTACAGTTGACATTTAATATTGTTTTATATTAGTTCCAGGTGTACAACAGAGTGGTTAGATATTTATATAATCTATGCAATGATCTACTTGATTAGTCTAGTACCCACCTGGCACCACCCTTCTTAACTGTCTGACTCCATTCTTAACTTTACAGTGTCAGAACTCTGCAGTGACTGGAAAAGGGAGTCCCGAAGGGAAGGTTGGAAAGGGCTTCACCAGCTCCTTGTAAAAAAGGCCTTCGATTCATAGGTAACTAACCATCTCTCCAATCTTCCATCTACCTGAAAACTAGCCTATCTCAACAGTTACTCTTGATGCTCCACAGTTTCCTTTACTCTCTTTATGATCTTTAGAGATAACTTTGTCATTCATTTTGAAACTATTTGACCTCCATGCAGTATACCAAGGTGATAAGAGGTCATGAGAAACACTGAAGATCAACAGTCCCATACCTGTGCATGTTATATTTTTTACAGCTAGCAAGACAAACAGAAAATAATATTTACCTGTACTAAGGTTTAGTTTATGTTAGTATTTTCATTATAAACCCTTTGGGAAGCTCTTAATTATGCCCATTAAATTTATTAAAGTATAAAGCAAGAAAAGACTATATATAGTTTCTAGTTTATAGTAAAAACAAGGTTTTTGTTTCATTTATATTAAATTGTTTGGTCAATATTTCTTCTAGATTGTCTCATTTACAGACAAAAAACGTTACTATTTTTTTAGTATATAAAATATACTGCAAATAAAATGAATTAGGATATTGTCACAAAGGTATATAAAAAATATCTGATTTTTAATTTCCCTTAAAATTATATTAAGCTATTTTAAAATATATTTCAATGATAAGTTTGCTTAAAGGAGGGAAAGTAGGTAGATAGGTGAAAGTAACTTGCACTTGAAGTCTGTACCCCAATTTCAGTAATTCTAAAAATAGATACATTTATATATAGAAATATAGATTTAAGAAGAAACTTAGAGAGCCATCTTAACCTCTCTTGGCCTTAGTTCCTCCACTTATATTGGTAAATTAGGTTGATAATGGTACTTTTCAAAAAATACAGCTACTATGCCTTTTTATTTCTATTTTCTTCAAAAATAGAAAGAAATGCATATAAGTGATAGCTGAAAGTTAGTGAACTAGCTCTAGGTATTGTGTTCTGTCTTTAGAAACCCAGAAATTATAGAAATATGTTCAACTTGGTGCATGTACATAATTTTATACAAATGCCCTTCCCTTCACCATTATGAAAAAAAGTACATTTAATATTAATTAGATACTAATGAGACAGTTAATATATAGGTAGCAAATCTATATTTCTAAGTAGTACATTGCTATTATTTTGTTTCTGTAATGTTTCTAAGATACGTATTTTTACTATTAGGAACTTTCAAGTGACCTGGGACAATAAAGGTCATCAAATTTTGAGAACAGTCTGTATATGTCCTTTTGATCAATACCTTCTGTGAAACACCAATGGATTTCATAGTTGCCATACCAACATGGGTTTTCTAAATTCAGCTTCTAGTTCTGAGCACTTCACAGCTATCAATCATGTATAGAAATAGCCATTTATTATGGTCCAGTAAGACATATTAGCACAGTTATGGAGATGTAAAAGAAATTAAAAAACAACCTAGCACTTTATGAAATGCAAAATAGAGTTTTACAAAATATGATATTTTTAAAACAAAGCTAAACTATAGAATGCAAACTATATTTACAGGAAAAAATATTACTTTTTAATGTACAATATCAAATGGCTTATACCAATTTCTTTATGACAAGTTAGATGGTTTGAAAATATATAATCATTTCCTTTAAAGGATTTAAAAACTACTAATAAACAAGGCTTAAAAACATTAAAGGTGCTTTCATTGTAAACCATATTTATGGGAGATAAATATTATAGAAACGGAACAGTAAGCCTTTTAAAATTGCATTGCAGAGATGAGTAACCTGTGGCATCTGCAGTTATTCTGAGTGGCTTTATAGTGAGTGGTCAAATTATATAGCACATAAGAATGTTGAGGCATGCATTCAAGGGCAGCTCAATTCTCTTATACTCCTCATAAAGACAGGAAAACAACAGCCTCTTGGTTGGGTATTTGCCACTGGGAGCAGTGGAGAAACAGGGAAAAGAGAAAACACACATCAAGGACAATAATAAAACTTTGCTGGGATTTTGATCCCAAAGTCACTGCCCCTAAGATATCTTTTTTAGGTATTGCTCTGATGTGTGAGCTACTGAATTCCCAAACACCTCCAAATAGCTCCCAGCTCTGCCTCTTGAAACATTACCACAGTGGTAAGATGCAAGTGATGAGGAAGGTTCATCCCCATTTCTGATTCTCTCAGTCTACTGGTGACAAGCATTAGTTACATCTTAGAGGAAATCAGGCATGATTCTTCGCAAGCTGCATGGTTTTTATCTAGTGGTGAGAAGGGAGGACAGGGGCACTGCATCATCTTCCTTTCAAGCTTAGTATGTGAAAGCCACTATCTGCCTGGATGGTTTCCAGAGCTGCTACATTTTGCCTCCCTCACAGGATGGTTGTGAAAAATTAAAAAGCCTGTAAGAGAATATTTGGCAACTATAAATAAAAAGAACTCTCTATAATGAAAGGATGTTGCCAGTGAAAATTCTCCAAAATCTCTTTTCACATAGTATTATCACCTCACCTATAAATCACATGATAAAATTCACCTTAGACAGCCACCAAACTTTTAAATAAATCTGTGGAATTAGTAGCCCTAAATGTAAATAGTTGGGTAATATTGATGTAAATGTTGGACCAAATCTTCAACATCTGTCTTTGTTGGGATGAAGAAGGGTATAAAATATCTGGGTATATCTTATGATGGTTAAAAACCATAGCTTCTCTCTATTAAATTCATGAATAAAGGCGTGGATTATGTTTCGTGTGTGGGGTAGTTTTTTAGCAAGATTATTTTCTGGCTGTGTCAATACTTCTTCAACTGCAGAAAGAAAGTGCCATTTTTTTATCTAACCAGAAGATTCCCTGTGTTCTGTGGGACTCAGTTTACTGAAAGTAATATCCTCTGCATTTGCTCTCAGTGGGTATATGCTAACCACAGTGGCTGATATCACTAAGTGCCTCCTGTGCCCTGCATTTCCCTCTCATCGCCACGTTTAAGTTGATTTCCTTAGCTTATGTGACAAAACAAAAGAGGTATTTGTTTCTAATCCTGTATAAATACACATGCTAACGTCTTCAGAGACTCAGATTTCCAAACTAACATGACAAATTAATGATTCCATAATACAACCACATTTCTGATATCTAGACTGTTTTTATACAAACATTCACCAGGTTAGATTAGCTTTATCCTTTTCTTTTCATATCATTTTTACCTCAGAGCTAAACACAATTTTGAGGACTAAATCAGTGTTTTGAGCCATATAAAGGGCATCTCATCATATATTACTCTCAATCTCTTTGGTCTAGAATTTTTCTTCATTTGTTTATGAAATAATAATTTATATTTTACCTATATATAGTTGCCTTCAAACAAAACTATCCTGTCAGCAAACTAGCAATCCTACCATTGTAGTCTGTGTTTCTATATAGTGAGGCAAGCTCACAGAGTGAAACAGGTGTAGGTCTGAGTGATTATGAATTGTGTGTGTGTGTGTGTGTGTGTGTGTGTGTGTGTAAGTGTGTGTTCAGTAACAATATTGCCAGGTTGATTACCAGAATGCAGTGTGTGTGTGTGTGTGTGTGTGTGTGTGTGTGTATAAGTGTGTGTTCAGTAACAATATTGCCAGGTTGATTACCAGAATGCAAACATAGCAAATATAGTTTTCTATTTCTATCACTAATTTTCCTGGGGCTAATAAGAGAAAAATAAAATCAAATAACAAGGAAAAGAAAACTCATGAAGAAATGATGACTTCAGATTCCACTCCTCATAATTAAGGCATACCCAAGGTAACATGTACAGTTACTAATTTATTTAGCAACTTGTTTAAAAAATTAAAGGTATCTCTTACTGTCATAGACTCTTCCTCACAGTCCTCTGTCAAATATACACACAGTTTCTTCATACTTATAGCCTCCCTGGTATAAATGAAGCTTCATGGAGGAAGAGAACATTCTGGCTTTCATATCCTAGGCAGACTATACTGGCAGTATGGCACATCACAGCAAACTGAGAGGAGGCACTGCCTTGAGCCCATCTCAGGGGAATAAAGGTTCATTAAATTTTATGTCACCTACATCCCCTTCCACAAAATCTTTCAAAAACTTTCTATTTCACCTCTCTTCCACAGCTAGATATAAGCAATGGGGGCTGGCAATTATCAAGAAAGATGGCCATCTCCCTCAAGTTCAGAGGTACTTGTCCTCCAGGATCTCATCAGGTGATGTGACAGGCCTTCACTGTGTGAAGGGCTACTGTGCTGACCATGTAGCATCTGCAATGTCTCTTCTGAACCACAGGGCTGTTGGCAGCATCTCGGTGTGAAGACCAGCCAGCCAGCCCTCAGACCTCAATGAAAACATAGACATAAGACTTAATAAAGCTGAAGTAGAAAAATGGGACAGGTGAAGAAATTCAATAGTATTTAGGTCTAATGCCCAACTCTTTAAAAGCAATCTTTTTGCTTGACTGTTTTGAAATAATACATTTTGACACAGCCATTTTGGCATAGTCAATTTAATAGAGCAGAGGAAAAAAATGACCTTGTGAAAACATTAGATTTAGATCTTGTTTCTCATTCCTCAATTACTAAGGCTTTTTACTTTACAGCTTACTTACAATGTTTATAATTGGTTATAACATTTATACTAAGACAAAATAAAAATATATGTTAGGACTGTGAAATATGTTAGTCTTTAAGGGTATATAATTTTTATCTCTCAAATTTCTAGTTTAAAGAAGTTTCACAGTATCATATGTTGTTAGTACATTGAAAGCTAGTTTTTTTTTTAAGTAATTTAAAAAATGCCTGTTCCAGGCCACTTGGAGATGATAATAAGTGATCTCATTGTGTTCTTAATACCACTTATCCATGGGTTTTAAAGATTTTTGGGGAAAAAAACAAAATCAGAGAATTTGAGATAAAGTAATTATGGATACAAGTGAGTCCTGAGAGAATGAGTAGGTGCGTATTATAACAATTGAGGAATATCATGTTATGTGTAAGGGGTTAAGTAACAACTCCAAGATACATGAAGTTTGAACCTGCTTGGGTCTCATCCCCAGTATCTCGAACCTGCTGCCCAAGCTTCACTCCAGCCCTAACAGCTGCTCTCTACACAGAGCCCACACCTCATCCCTCATCTTCAGTGTAGGTGAGGTCAGGTCAATGATAAGGTGAGGCTGGCAATAATAAAAGCTGAAAATTTGAGTGTCTTTTTTAAGCCATGTCAAAAACAACCGTTTCAAAATTGCACATCAAAGTGGCATGTCAGAAAGCTCCTAGCATCAAAATGTTTTTGTCAAAGAAGTTGCATAGGTCAAAGAAGCCCTATCAAAATGTCATGTACACATCTAACTCTTCATAGCACAATCACAAAGAAGACCAAGACTTCTTAAGATGAATGAGAATTCAAGTTGTCACTGAACTGCGCCAACCAGAGAAGAATACAAACAGTGTGGATATTATGGTGGGAAGAAAAAAACAAACAAGTAAGTTAAATAATCCTTCTATTCCTTTTGTTTCTTTTACCCTTCACTGATAAAAGACTCACCTTAAATGTGTTTAAATATTCCTTTTATCAAAACTTCTGTTTAAACTTTCACAAAGATTAGCATTAGCCACTTGATAGGGTGGTAAAGTTTTTTCCCCCAATCACCTTAAAATATGGATTCCCCATAAAGAGGCAATCCAAATACATATCAAGCATAGAAATAAAGTGCCTAGTAAGGATGAAATGTGATACAATTTTATGTTAAAGACAAAACCCCATCTTAAGAATATCTCAATGGTCATAGAGATAACTTATTTTTTCAATAATGTTTTGTACGTGACTCAATTTGAAGTACTGGTAATGATAACCAAGGGCATCATTTTCTGTCAGAAACAAGATATATTAGGATAGCTACAAGACTCCTTCCATTTATAATTTCTACATCTCATAAATAAAGAAAAATCTGACTGTGACTTAGAATGTGGTGTTTTTTTTTATTGAAACTGCCCATAGATACCTCCATGCATATATTATTTGAAGACTAAAACATTAGTCTAAGAAGTAAGGTACTTTATATAGCTTTTATTTGTGTGGGGATGGATCTCGACCTTATGGTATAGTCACTACTCCAAAGAGGAGAGTTATTTGGTTCTTCGCATGAGATATGTCAATACATATATGTAGGTCATACATGTGTATAAGGTACTTTATTTTTGCCTCTTTTCATAATGATACAGTGTTTTATCTGTCCCTGAAAATTCCATGCCAGATTTCAGCATAATCAGTCTCCTGCTTTCAAGGGCATCTAAGCTTCCTCCTTCTTATCACCAGTGGTGAAGAATAGCACACTTCCCAAAATAGGACAGTTATTACTGTCACTGTTATATTTGTGAAGTTGTACTTTTATTTATATTATTTATTTTTCTCAATTCCCATTTTTGTTAGTGGTTGTTCATATTTAGTGTCGATCGAAGTTGATTCTGCGCTGACAGCATATAGTCCAGGAGGCAGATAAAAGAATGGTACATTCATATTCAGTATGAAGTGGTTAGAATACTTGGGCCTGCTTCCTAATCTTACCATCCCTTAAATTCTGACAATTTAAGTTATGACTCATCCTGAGCTGTATCAGTTGTGGTGGGTAGTAGACTTCTAATACAACGTCTAAACTTTAATGCAGTTCCAGTGATTGAGCACACTGATAGCAGAGCTGTGAAAATCTATACACTGGCCATTTTGGTTTAAGAAAATCCTGCTGACTCAAGATTAGATGGTTTAGTTGGACATCCATAAGAGTAGGGAGGGGGGAAGATAAATGTTTGTGCTGGCTTTTCAAATCTCTGTGGCAAAAAATACTTCTGTAAGTATATTAAACTGCTACTTCATTCAGGTCTGGATTATAAGAAGCAAAAGAAATAAAGAATAATAATGTCACCAATTGTAATCTGTTTCCTAAAGCTAGTTATAGACTCTACATCATCCTAAGAGTCTTTTGCTTTTCATTTTTGTTTTTATTCTCTGTTACAGAACTTTTCAAACAACAAAAGCTGTGGAAGAAAGATACAATTCCTGACAAAAACAGGTGCTAAAAATATTAGTAAAGAATACATGCTCTTGTGTACCTACTGCAGGACAGGGAATAAGAGAATTATTCACGTCCCCTTTTTCTTCTGAGAATACACAGAAATGAAGAAAGGATGCTTTTCATATATAGGTCTCAAATGAGATACCGGTTATTTAATAAAATTATGGTATGATATATGATATTCATTTGTTATTTTTTTAATGATTCAGTTTTATTTGATTGAGTAAAAACAACCACTAAAAAACTTAAGGAATTTATGATCCTGCATTAAGTATGTCTGATAGTGAAGAGACTGAGAAAACAATGACAAAACCTAAAGGAAAATTTAACAGTTAAATATAGTTCAATATCCTCCCCCCCACACACACACACATATAACATGCTGTGTACTCAAATAGCTACATGTACACACTTATATGCATAAACATATACATACTTCCAAATTCACACACAAACCTCCTAAAAGCTTCAAAAATTTACATCAAAAAGTATTTCAGCGGAAGCCGGGATGGCTCAGTGGGTTGTGCTCACTTTGCAGCGCTGGGGACCGAGGATTGAATCCCGGCCCCGGCCCGTACGGAACCGTATGCTGAACTAGGAGCTCCCCCAATTCTGTTCTCTCTCTGTCTCTGTATCTCTCTCTCTCTGTGTCAAAAATAAATAAATTTTAAAAAAAAAGTATTTCAGCAAAGTAGATAGCTAACTGAGCATTCTAATTACAATATTGTGACTTATTTGCTCTGAGAGGAGATTCTTTCCTATTTATAAAAAATAAAAGCAAGTCTATAATTGCAGTTATTATCTCATGAATATTTAGATCATTTTTCCAATTAAGTTAGCATTGTTTAATAGTAAAATTATACCCAACCCTTTTCAAGTCATGTGGTTCAATTTGCTACTCATTTTATAAATGTGGAAAGGGGAGTCCAGAAACGGTATATGGATTTTTGTAGTAACTGAAATAGACAGGAATCCTGTGGTAATCATCTTTAGTCCTATGCTTAACTCTCTACTAAACATTTTCTCCTCAGTCCCTCCCCACAGTTGTCAATATTGGTGACATATTTTAGTAAAAATATAATCTTTCTTTCTTAAGAAATTTAGATCTTAGCTAATTAGCTGGTATCATTTAAGCAGAGAAGATAGGGTATATCAGGTTTCTCTTCCAGGTCTATTGTATCAGTTTATCATATTCTCTAATATAAGAGTTTCAATTTCACTTAGACCGTAACATATAGTGAAAGATCTTCTGTAACCTTACTCCTCTTCTGTCTATCATTGTGCTCCTGAAGTTAGTTTTTCCATGGTTAAACAGATACTTGATTGGTCTTATCATGTGACTAATAAAACTTTAGAAGATTATCACTGGCTACTGTGTAAAGTCTAAATTTCCATTATTCAAATAAGTTAGTGTGATTTTAAAATACATAATTAAAAGTCATATCCACTTCAGACCTCCATTTATCCCCTATACTATAAATAATATAAATATAAAATATCTTTTTTGTTAGAATTAAATAATAATTGTGAAGGTAGCTACTATTTATGAAGAAAACACTATGTGACAAACACCCATGAGATATATTTCTTATAACCACCTATAAGTAATTACAGTTATTTTTATAACAAGGGGAAATCAGGGATCAGAAATTTTAGGTGTGATATTTCAGAGTTCTGAAGTGAATGAGATAACTAGGACTGAACTCATAACACTAGCTGCAAAGCCTATACTATTTTTGCCATAATATGTAAAGAGATACCCTATGTCAAAGTGTTTACTACATATAGTAACAAAGTATTCACTTGATTCTGAAACCTAATCAATTATAGAGAAAATATGTTTGAGATAATAATTTCTTCAAAAGGAAAACATAAATTATAACAATAAGTATATACCAGATTTAAAGGTAAATATTAAATTTTAAAGTATCAAAATGGGAAAAAAAACAAAACACCTTATTTTAGTAAATAAGAATATAAGTAGTTCTAGCTGCCAAATAAAACTACCTTCTTGAAAAGACATCATCAAGATGGTGACATGAGGAGATTCTTGAAACTTCTCCTGGACTCTATCAAACTAAAAAGCTCCTGCACAGCAAAAGAAACCATCCACACAGCAAAAAGGCAACCAACTTAATGGGAGAAAATATTTGCAAACAACACCCCGAAAAGAGGCTGATATCTAAAATATATAAAGAACTGTACAACTCAACAACAATAAAGTCCAATTCAAAAGTGTACAGATGATCTGAATAGACACTTCTTCCATGAAGACATACAAATGGCCAACAGATATGTGAAAAGATGCCACCTCACACCTGTTAGAATGGTTATAATCAACAAGACAAGGAATAACAGGTGCTGGGGACGATGTGGAGAGCAAGGAACCTTCATACACTGCTGGTGGAAATGTAAATTGGTACAACCACTATGGAAGAGAGTATAAAGTTTCCTCAAAAAATTAAGACTAGAATTACCATATGATCCAACAATCCCTCTTCTGGGTATCTAAAAATACTTGAAAACCTAAGTCCACAAAGATATATGTAACCCAAGTTCATGGTGTCCAAGTAATGGAAACAACCAAAGTGTCCTTTGATAGATGACTGGATAAAGAAGTTGTGGTCCACTTACACAATGGAATACTACTCAGTGAATACTATACTCAGTGATAAGAAAAGATGAAATACCATCATTTGTGACAACATGGATGGAACTTGAGATCAGCAAGCTAAGCAAAAATAAGCCAAACAGAAAAAATAAAGAACCTTATGGCATCACTTTATGTGGAATATAAAACCAAATGCAAAAAAGAAACAAAACTCATGGACACAGTCAATAGTTTAGTATTCACCTGAGGGTAAGCAGGGAATGGGTGAGAAAGGAGAGAGGGGGCATCAAATATATGGTGTTGGAAAGAGAATTGACTCTGGGTGGTGAGCACACAATGCAACACATCGATGATGTATTGTAGAATTTTACACCTGAAACTTATGTCATTTTTACATTTTTTACAATGTCACCCAATAAATTTAACAATAGAAGAAAAATTATCTTCTTGAGGAACAGGGCTTTGTCTTATTCACCCTTGAATTGTCATTTTCCTTTGGCCCTCATTCAACAGAGATTTAAAAACTGAATAATTAAGTGAGCAGAAATAGTTATATACTTTCTAATACTGACCCTGAAATGATCACTATGCTAATGGTTCAAATAAATACATGATATATAGCTTTTTATTTCCACAGTCCTTGTCACCATGGTTAAGTGCTAAATCACTTTGGTGCCCCAATATATTTGTATATATTATTTACATAACACATATTGTGAATGCAAGTTAGTTAGCCTGAACTCTAATGTGTTTTCTAAACAACTCATTTCTGAGTGACATCAGCTATTTCTGTGGAAATACATAGAACATGAATTCGATCAAAGCCATTTTGAATTTTTCACTAAAGTTTGTTGACTCAAAATTAGTATAGATGGCACATTTAAAATGGAATGTATGTATAATATTGATCAGAAGAGAAATATCTATTATTAATGAGAGGGGAAAAAAGAGATCAGTGTTAATTAGAAGAGACAATATATGAAATAAAGAGAATGCATAGAGGTTACTAAGACCTTGTAAAGAAAGAAACAAAATAGTAATACAGAAGCTGCACAGATTACCTTATACATTATTATAACAAGGTGGGATGGAAATATATTGAGGCTTTTGGTAAGCATTATTTAGATTTCAGATAATGTAATGTTGCAACTTCTGGTTGCCATGGCAACAGGATTCTCATTGTATAGTAATATTATTAAAGGAAAACCACATATAAATAAACAGAGTATGCAGAGATGGAACCACATGTGTCTAGCCA
This sequence comes from Craseonycteris thonglongyai, assembly GCA_004027555.1. NCBI lineage: Eukaryota > Metazoa > Chordata > Mammalia > Chiroptera > Craseonycteridae > Craseonycteris > Craseonycteris thonglongyai. The sequence continues at coordinate 19,017 of PVKE010018158.1, forward strand.
TATCATGAGGGAAGATCAAGACATAAATCTGAGCTGGAGTTTGCCACAGAAAAAATAAGTGAGGATATGAAGGTTTCAATTTGAATTACTTTTAAAGATTAGGAGGTTACATGTAGCTTATATTAGTCTTTTGGTATGGCAGAATTTATTTGTTTCTCCTACTCACAGTGATCAAAATCAGTGTAGATAATTATGTAGCTATATGTCATCATAAGGAGCTAATTCTACCCACTGACACCAATGCTTAGAAGGAAACATAGACTAGTAAGTTACAGGAATACAATGTCCTTATCAACTGTGCCAATTGGTATGTAATCAGAACAGTATCAGGCACTTAGTAAAATTTCTCTCTTGCTCCTAATTATCACCCAGGAGAGTTGTGCACAGCAGAAGGCATGGGAATGAAGGGAGTTGGAAGCAATCAGCTTTGGGGATTTGCACAAAATTAGGGTATTTTGAGCAAAATTAGTATCTTCATGTAATGCTTAGATTTACCATGGACCTAGATGTATTTAGAGATACTCTGAAGTCCTGGTATTTTTTCTATTTTAGATATTTAGATTGTACACTTTAAGGTATAATATACTAATTCATTAACTTTCATAAAATGACTAAAATGCACACCAAGTGAAATAAGCATGGGCTTGAAACTCAGACCTCACTGGAGTCATTGCTTTATCCTTTAATTAATGGAATGATTTTTACTATTTTTAACCATGCAAAATGCCATTGGCATCCTACTTATCTCACTGCCTGTTTTAATTAAAAATATACAGATATTATGATGCCTTCCATTTAAAAAAGAATTGTTGTTTGTGGGATTTTTGCCAGTATTCTTAGCCATTGTGTGCTACATATTACTTTTCTCCATTTAGTGGAGATGCACAAGACAAGAGAGAAAAAATGAGAGGTATATTTAACTGGCTCCTAGATTCAATAGTATATTGAAATCCACTTTTATAAAGTAGTTAAATGAAGCTCCTGACTAAGAACGTGTGTGTGTGTGTGTGTGTGTGTGTGTGTGTGTGTAAGATGGAAGAAACTGATAACTCATGGATTGCCAAAAACCTTAACAGACTCTCAATTGTGTGAAGAGCCCAGTTTGAGAAGAAACACATCAAATCATAGATACTGTCACTTTGGTAGTTCTTATTCCCAATACATAACAAGAAAGACAAATATAGCCCTGAAATAACATGGCAGGTCTCAATTGCAAAGCGTTCATCCGAGGGGTCTAGAATGCTTACAATATTCTTTTATATTACTCTAAAAGTAAAAGACAAAGATAAATATGTAGATCCTTATAGAAAATTCTGAGGTACCTCAGAACAAACCCATTGATAAAGAGAAGTTATGAGATTCAACTAAATTTCCATGTTCTTACTTAGTTTCAGTTTATACTTTTACTTAAATTCAGGATCAGCATGAAAAGTCAAGCTACAAGATCAGAAACCTTTTCCAAGTAATATTATCAATAATAAAAAAATCCAAAATATGGCAGAGACATTACTTAATCTTGGCTTTCTTGTTGGTATTCTTCCACACATATGAAGAGACAGAGAAACAGAGAGAGAGAAAGAGAAAGAGAGAGAGAGAGAGAGAGAGAGAGAGAGAGAAGGGGGAGGGAGGGAAGGAGGGAGGAAGAGAGAGCGAGAGAGAGTGAGAGATTAGTATCAGCTTTTAAAAAGTATTTTCTTAAAATTAGCCAGAACTCTATCAAATATAGCAGCGTGTGTGTGTGTGTGTGTGTGTGTATTTGTGTGTGTGTGATTGAGATAGTTGGCTTACCTTTGAATTTCATTATTTAATCGTGTACATAGAACAAAAATCCAAATTCACTGGGAAATTCTGAGATATCAGCAATATTTACATGCCTCTTAGCTAATCTTTGTTTTAAGCACCTCATTAAAATTATGTTTATGTTATAGAGGGAATAAAATCATCACTCAGAAGAAAATACTGATTTATCTTAGTCATGCATTTAAAGAGCTAATCTATCCTACCAAGAATGTCTGTTGGTATGTTTTTATGAATCCCTTAGAAATTGAACAACTATAAAGTCACTCTGTTAAAATGCCTCTTTTTTTATGCAGAATTATAAATGCAGAAATTTTAAAACCAATAATGTCTGCCCTACCTATCCACCCCAAGTGCTAAGCTCTTTTCTGGGTTGCTTTAGAACTCAAAAACTGAAAGGATAGCAGAAATTTATAATCCAAGCTTCTATAAATTGCTTTTTTATTCTTTTTAATCATATTTCTTCCGATTCTGATTGACCCACTGTGACCTGAGCACTAAAATGAGAAGGTCTTATTTCTTCCTTTTCTTACTCATTAGCACGTTTCTAAATTTTTCCATTGTCATAATCTTGACAGACCGCTGGGGTTTACAACAGTTTTCTTTCTGAGTTGTATAACCATGATGGCTTTCCTGAATCTATTTTTATTTATAAGCTGTAAGTTGAACATTCTCTCTACGCTTCTTTGATTTTTAAAGTCCTTGTGTTGATCACATGTTTTGACAAAAAAAATCTAAGAGTCTGGTTGCTTAATAATAAATAACAATGAAAAACAGTTATGCTAAATTGTTTCAATATATCATGACTTTTAAAGCCATGCAAACTTGCAATGTTTATTGGCACATCACATGTCAAATTGTCATGGGAGTATAGCTATGCATGTGCATGAAGGTATGTGTTTAGTGTATAATTATAAAGGTACACAGATATATGCATATATGTAATATATATGTAGTGTGTCACTAATTTTAAAACACTTTTATACCAATTTAACATCATCATAATTATCTCTATATTACAGATAAAAAAAACTGATACTCATAGTGATTAGTATTTTGTCCTAGGTCACAAAAGTAGTACATGACAGAATAGAGACTGAAACTCATTTGGAATGACTCCAAATGTGATATGTTTTTTAAGATAGTATTTTCATCTTTCTTACACAATCCCATACGGATTTCTTTGAATTTTCCTATCTCAGTGTTGATTTTCTATTAATAATATATCTAATCATATTGTTTTCTAATATTGTAGCTCTAGACCATCCAAGAACTGAATACCTCATTTCTTCTGTAATTGTCTTTTAAGGTCAATTTACTTCACTTCTGTGTTTTATATAGCTGCCAGTTAAGATTGTCTTAATGTCCTTGTCTGCAAATTCTAACAGTGGTGACAGTTTGGGGTGAGTTCTAATTGATTGATTATTCTTCTCATTATAGGTCACGTTTTTCTGCTTCTTTGTATGCTTGGTAATCTTCAATTTACATTTTTACCGGTAGATGCTAGATACTTTTGTGTGCTTATAAATACTGTATTCTTGAGTTTTGCTCTAGGACACAGTTAAGTTGCTTTGAGACAGCCTGACTCTCTCAGGTCTTGCTTCTAAGATATGTTAGGCAAGCTGCATGTAGTCCTTCGACTAGAGCTAATTATTCCTACTCCTTCAACTACTGTTTTCTTCAGTTACCTCAAATAGTTCTTTATTTGCCCTTGGGTATTAGCCAGACTTGAAAATTACATAATTCTTCAGGCATTAAGTAAAGTTCTCAAAATTGGAATAAAGTAATACTTTTCACCAGAATTATATATCTTAAAAAGTTGTAATTTTGTCATATAAGGAGCTTTAAAAGAAAAATCATTATAATTTTCTCTAATTTTTAAAGTGGTATGCTGGACCCATACTAACATTTTTGACAATATCTCATCGTTTCCTCCAACTTGCACCTATACTACATCCTACATTCTTATCTAGTCTTTTATCTGGAATAGCAACATAAAATAAAAATGGTGGTATTACCACAAACAAAAATATGAGTGTGTGTGTGTGAGTGTATGTATGTATATATATATATATATATATATATATATATATATATATATATATATATATATATATATATATATACACACACACACACACACACACATATATATCTATATACAGTGTTCCCTCGCCACTTCGCACTTCATGTTTTGCGGCTTCAGTGCTTCGCGGGTTTTCCCAAAATATTCATCAAAAAATAAAAATGAAAAAATACAACCATGTCGGCAGCCCCATTGCGGAAAGGAGCGTTGTTTCATGTGGATGCGCGAGAGAGAAGGATCCCTGCGTGTCAAACAGAGAGATGAGGTGACTCAGAGTCCCTCCCACGGGCTCTCATAAAGGCGCGTGATGGGTTTCCGGTGCCACATCGACCCATGAGAGGACGAGTGGGTTTATCCCTGTGAGCTGATGGTCTGCGCATCATCGCAGCCTCACCTAGCATCTTCTCTTGTTGTATCTCACCAGTCTCGTCCATGATGTGGACTGTCTCGCATACTGTATTTTAGTGTTGTGTTGGCGATCACTTGTTCTGTTTAAGCGATCACTTTTTTTATTAATTAAGCCCTTATAATGCCACCTAAGCGCTGTGCCCCTGCGAAAGCTTCCTCCGGGGCGCCCAAGAGGAAGAAGATGATGACCATCAACGAAAAAGTGAAACTTTTAGATAGGATCAAAGAGGGCAGAAGTGATGCATCTGTGGCACGCCATGACGGGGTGCCAATCCCGGGGGCAAATCCTACTTCGCGGTTTTTCAGCTTTCGCGGAAGGCTCTGGTCCCCATTAACCGCAAAAAACGAGGGAGCGCTATAATTAGTTATATATATATATATATAATTAGTTATAAATCAAGTGTTATTCTAGTCAAACCAGTCTTCCATTAGTCAGTTTAAAAGATGTTCAATTTTTTCTATTTCATATTGATTCAGTGATTAAAATTAAATTTTATATTAACTTCACCTTCTTCTAGGCACTTTTCCTTCTTATTCCTCACCAAACTTCAGTTTCCTCATCCACATTGAGTTGTTATGGAAAAAAAAAATAAGACAACACATGAAGTTTTTAGCTCTTTCTAGATGCAATCAATTTTAGCCATTCTTATTACTGAACGGCCTAATTTAAGATTCACTATCAACTGATTTTGCCCCTTCTTCTCTATCTAATTTATTAGGTTTTGGTCTCACAAATTCTTTTATCTCATTCTGTTCACTACCTGTACATACCTCTATGACTTCCAAGCCTCTGCTTTATTTCTCCCATTATTTCTGGACCTTGAAAACTCTTTCTTTCCATGATCTCCACCCGTTCAGATACTTCTATTACTTATTTCTCAGCTGAAGTCATTCTCTCCAGATCCTCTCTGATTTCTTTGACTCCAATGATCTTACCTCTTCTGAATTCTTACAATATCTAGAATCTATGTGACATGATTTAGCAATTCATATGGCAGTATTGTGCACTACTCATTTTCTTCACCTGTCACCAAATAGATATATATATTTAATGGTGTTTTTTGTTCTCTTTTTTCCGTAACTCCCAGTCTGCCTCTCAGAATTAACTGATTTACAATACCTAGTAATTATTTACTGACATTCTTTAGAGATAACTTTTTTAACTATTACCCTGAATTTCTTTCACTTCTCTATAGAAACAGAAAAGTTTATATTTAAGAAAACATCTCTCCAGATTTGCAAAACATATACAGAGGGTGTCAAAATATATATATACACATTTTAAGAAAGAAAAAAAACTCTATTATTAAAATTGCAATGCTCAATATATACTGATAATAAAAGAAGAGTACAAGTCATGTTTGACTTCTGCAATTACAAGAGATGCTCGAAGTGGTTATCATCAGCATCCAGACACTTACTTCTGATTACAGTAAACTACAGCTTGAGCAACACTGACCAGTGTCCACTTGTATAGCTGAACAATGTATCTCAAACTTATGACAAATGAGTGCAGTTATTAGGCATATTGGAGGTTTTTTGCATATTCACACCTCCATTGTCATTGTATTTTCAGTGTTCTTAAGTCCCAAAAGCCACTTCAAAATGACTTTGAAGTGCTCGAACGACAATTGCATTTCTGCCATTTTCTTTGTCCTGCCTATCACATAGTGATGCTAGCATTTATTTAACAGCATCTTTTGACAGAAGTCATACTATACTTTGCTACCTTAATTCAATTCAACTTCAAAAACTAATAGATGACGTTTCTTGAAATGTATATACATGTTTTGGCACCCCCAGTATTTATTATTGGGTATTGTATTGCCAATATGCAGAAAAGCATTTCACATTAGGTTTAATGCATATGTGCAAATTAAAGGATTGCCTACACTTAATACAGCTGATTCTCATTATTCACAAATTTTGTAATTGTGAATTAGTCAACTCATTAAAATTTATTTGTAGCCCAAAATTCAATGCTCATGACACTTTTGCAGTCATTCATGGATGTACATAAAGCTGGAAATAATTTGAGTCACCCAACACACATTCCCAACTAAGCACAAACAGGGAGACACCCTGCCTTCTTGGTTCAGTTCTCATAATGAAAGCAAGTGTCCCTTTTACAGTCTAGTTAGTGCTATGCTCTTTGCGTTTTTGTACTTTCCATTAGTGATTACCTTGTTTAAACTAAACTCCCTTTCATAGTGCTAAAGTGCTATCTAGCACTTCTAAACACATGAAAGCTGTGCTGTGCCCTATGGAGGTTATAATGAGCTATGTAATAATGGGTTAGAGTTGGAGATATTAACATGAACTCATGTTTAATTTAATGTAGTTACAGATGGTTGCATATAGACTATTTATAAATATGTGTGCATATATTTGATTCACAAGTTAGTAGACATGTATATGTTTCCTTGCTCTGTCAGCTGAAAGACTGATACAGACTGTTTGAATGAATACAACTAGAGCTCAGATCTTATTTCCTAATACCCTTCTCCAATAAAAAGTAATCACAATCCTATAGTAGATGGTTAGTTCTAAGAAAAGTATAGTTAGTTCTAAGAAAAGTTAGTTCTACAAAAAGTATACAAAAGCTTGAAGAAACTTGAAAATATACAAATGCTTTAAAAAACTCAGGGAGACAGAAAGGGAGGAGGTACTCATTACAAAAATAAAGAAAGGGAGTATGTCAAGGGGCAAGGAGGCCATGGAAAGAGATCTCAGTGGCCAAAACTAGAACAAATTAAAAAACAAATTAATAAAATTTAAAAATTAATATAAGAATTTAATCCAAAAACTGAAATAAACATACATGAGTCCACAATGACATAAATAAATAAACCATAGAATAGATAAATAAATAATGGAAAAGAAATAAATCTCCCCTGCCTAAGAATTCCAAATAATGCATGTAAGTACTCTCCCCACAAGGAGAGGAATCATAAATCTCCACTCCGTAAGTGCGGGGTATACTTCTTTCCAAAGAATACATCATGAAATGGGAAAAAAAAGAGTAACCTTACAATGCAGAAATCTGACAAATGTTATCTCAGCCAGTTAACATCAGCCATGATAAATCATGTTGATCATGTACATCCATGATATAAGATGATAGAAATAGCACTTTATTTTTGTCATTTTTTCCTCAAATACCCATAACTACAGTCTACTTATGAGAAACATCAGATGTATTCCAGTAGAGGAGAAGTCTACAAAATCCTTTACCAGTACTTCACAAAAGCCATCAAGGTCATTAGACAGAGAAATACTAAAAAGCTATCACAGCCAAGAGGAACTTAAGAAGTCAAGAAAATGTAATGTGGTACTCTGAATGGGCTTCTGAAATAGAAAAATACATTAGGTAAAAAAAAAATTATAAATATATTATGGGATTTACTTAATAATATAACAAATTTACCATATTGATGCAGGATGTTAATGGGAAAAACTAAGAGAGAGAGTATATGGAAACTTTTCTTCTTACTTGTATATTTTCAATTATCTTTTCAACTTTCTGTACAACTAAAACTTGTAAAAGTTTTTTAAAGTCTATAAGTTTCTTATCAGTCTATTTTAAAAAATTAGTAGAGTTTAGACAAGCAAAGGTGAAATGAGTGAGGACTACAAATAGAAAGAACAACATGAAACTAAAAACACAAGAAGCAGTAGAGAATGTCAGCACATTTTAAGAAGTTCAGGTTATATGGCATGAGACATAGAGAAGATGAGATGTGCAAAAGGAAAGAAGTAGCCTCTGCCAGTGAGAACTGGATATTTCCCTTCTACCACAGAATTCCATGGTGTTCTTTACTTAATCATAAACAAGTCACAAAACACCAACATCAGACAGGCCCTCTCTGATGTGGTGGAGTGAGAAATCAACAAGACCACTCTGTGATCATTTCTCAGCAGAGACAAAAAGAATACTATAAACCAAAAGAACAACCTAACATATTCCTTTCCTAGTCAATGGGTATGATTGATGCTTCTTAACCAATTAATTACAGCTTTGTCCATTCTGCCTGATTCTTAGATTTAAAAAGAAAATCATGATGGTACCCAATCCTGTATTTAGCCCACTTCCTGGCAGCACCCAAAGCTGAGGAAAATTCATGCCTTCTTAAGTCGTTGCCCAAATTACCTAACATACTCTCAAACTCTTTATCTAGTCTTTTCTCATACCCTCTTACTTAGATGCCCATTGTTAGCCACCGTATATAGTTTTTCTTGCTGTGACACTAATAAATCCAACTTTGTTTGACTACAGTTTTGTTCCTGGGGGTCCTTATCTGGAGGCCGTTAACCAGAAGAGACAGATGTAGGCCAGGATCATAATGCAGGAACACAGGCCTTGTTAGGCAGCTTGGAATGAATTCTGTAAGCAATGATAAGATTTATGAAAGAATTTTAAGCCTGAAATAACATGGTTTCAATTGTATTTAAATTGTAGATGGTCAATGTGTAGACAATGATCATGAGTGACTAAACAAATAGATTAGGAACTACTGCTGCCAAGCCTGAACAAGGTTAAGACAGATAGAAAATGTGATGGATTTAAGTAGTATTTATTACAGTTGATAGTAAATGATAATGAAGGTGAGAGTGAGAATAAATGCTCAATCAAGGATACTGATAATTGGTTAATCGCTTTACCCTTGTAGGGATGCCCCCATAGGGATGTTCACTTTGCAGACGTGTATGGGAATGATGGCATGAGATTGAATGGGTAGGGCATTCACAGTTTATAATTTGGATAAACATACAAGGCAGATGGCTGTTTCTATGTTTTTTTGTGTTGTTGGTTTTTTTTATTTATTGGGGTGACATTAATTGATATCAATTACATTGTCTCCAGGTGTACAATTCTACATTACATTGTCTATACATTGCATTATGTGCTCACCATCCATAATCAGCTCACTTTCCATCACCGTATGTTTCATTCCCCCTCTCTACTCCCCCCTACCCATCTCTCCCACCCACCTTCCCCCAACCCTCAGGTAACCACTAAACTACCAATGTTCATCGCAGCAATGTTCATGGTGGCCAAATCGTGGAATCAACCAAAGTGTCCTTTGATAGATGACTGGATAAAGAAGTTGTGGTATATTTATACAATGGAATACTACTTAGCAATAAGAAAAGATGAAATACAGAAATTTGTGACAACATGGATGGACTTTGAAAACATCTTATTAAGCAAAATAAGTCAGAATGAAAGAATCAAGAAACACATGACCTCACTTATAGGTGGAATATAAAACTGAAAGGAACAGAGAAACAGACTCATGGACACAGTCAATAGTTTAGTGTTTTTATGTTTTAAATTCTACCATGGTAACACAGTTAACAGTGCTCTAATTATATTGGAAGCATTTGAATATAAAGGATGTACAGTATTGACTTAATAAAAAGAGAAAACACAAAAAAGTATGTTTAATTTTCTGCAATAGGAAAAACAAACAAACAAACAAACAAAACAATAGTTGATGGTTTCCCAGGAAGAATACAATTCAGTCTTGAGTAATATCACAATGGAAATAAAGATCTCTTCAGAATATTATTAGTTATGCCAGACTGAAAACTTCACAAGGGCAGGGAAAATGTCTGTCATAACTATTATTTTATTCTTAGCACCTATTGTCACACCTCCCAGCATATGGTGCTCATTAATCAGTTAATTCACAGAAAATGTGCCCCTAACAGAGGCCAACAACTCTAATGATAGCTTGTGAAAAGAGACCTTTAACAGAAAAGTAGCATGAAAGAGAGCTTTTCACAGACCTAGAACACATAAGCCAGAGAGTGACTGTAGCAGCAGAGGAATCAGGATGAGGTAACACAATAGCTTATGCTAAAGTGGGTGCTTTCACTGTGGGTTCCAAGAACTAAAAAGATCTTAACAGAACAAGCACATATAGGAGAGGAGGGTCTGCATCTATGAATTTTCAGCAAGGATAATAAAGTCTTTGTATTATACTAGGATCCAGTGCTATGATATTGGATGTTGAATAAGTTGCAATGTATCCCCAAGCAAGATAGTTTGTAGCTAGGAAAACAATCATTATTAAGTGGAATATTTTCACATTGCTTTTCTACCCCTACACCAGATCCCAAAAAATCCCCAAGAAATTATTAGAGACAGAGGGTGGGTAAGTGAGAGCCCTTTTGCAAAACGATAGGCAAGCAGGCAAGATGATGACAATGCATTAAGAGAAAAAGCAGTGAAACTTCAAAGTTTAAGAAGTCTTGTTAGAATAACAATAGTCAAGCTTCAATGAAATGGACTGGTGGTCAAAACTGAATTCAAGCAGTACTGTTTTATATACATATTATTTATTTATTTATTTATTTATTTATTTATTTTTGACAGAGAGAGAGAGAGAGAGAGAGAGAGATACAGAGACAGAGACAGAGAGAGAACTGAACTGGGGGAGCTTCCAGTTCGGCATATGGTTCCGCACGGGCCAGGGCCAGGATTTGATACCTGGTCCCCAGCGCTGCAAAGTGAGTGCTCAACCCACTGAGCCATCCCAGCTTCCCCAGTACTGTTTTATATATGCTCTCC
>PVKE010018159.1:0-29888 GCA_004027555.1 Craseonycteris thonglongyai
GGCTGTATTAATTCCCTGGAGGCCTGAAGCAGGCCAAAGACCTGGGACGGAAGGAACAGAAACCCGAGAAGCTTCAGGCACATGGGGATGTGATCCTGTTCCCCTTCCCCGCCCTCCCCAACAATGCATCTGGTTTCCCTAGTTCAGAGGAGAACACAAATCTGTCTTGCCGGAGTAGTCCAGATGCCCTTCTTTACAAATGACCTATTAAAACACGCATCTTTCTTCACATGTAAAAATATATAGTGCATCTAATATTTTTTGAATCCTCAAATGCCCTTTAACAAATACTTTGAGTTTTCTGATACTTTGCTTGTAAGGCAGCGTTATGTGAGGTGCTTTTTTATTACTAGTTCTGAAAAATTATATGTATGTATATGTATTTTTCTACTGGTAATGACCCTGAAACTAGCCTGTGTCGCAATAAGGTTACTGGAGAGTGTGTCCTTGTTGTGAGAATAAGGATGAACACACATTAATTTTGGGAGGAATCCTTGCCTCAGTCAATGGCACTGCTTGGCAGTACATAATAAAAAAGTAAAATAAAACTAAATTAAACAAAATAAAAAAGGAATGCTTCTACAAAGAGAAAGTAGTAAAGCTATATTTATTAACTTGCTTGCGCATTCACTTATTTATTTAACATATTTCAATAAATGTTGAGAAGAAAAAAAAGCACAGGGTATTATGAGAAAGAATGTATAAGAGAGGGGGCCTTTCTGAGAAATGATCTTTAAAAGTGATGTCTAAGCTGACACCTGGAAAATAAATAGGAATTTGAGAGTAAAATAGTTGAAGACGAAGCTGTTGCCTTGCAGCTGGAAATGACTGAGTATGTTGGAGGACTTGAAGGTTGGACATGGGGCGTAGTACCTGAGGAGAGTGGCAGGGGATGGAGGCAGCTTCATTTAGAAATGCTTCTATTTCATTTTTAAAATATGAGTCTTAGGTTCATGACTGGCAAATAGCTGTGGAAAGTGAAATTGTTTTGGAGAATCTGCTGAAAAAGCAAATTCTTATAAAGTTGTATATAATGTAATAGAGAATGAGAAGACAGACTAGAGGAGAGATTTAACACAGATCATACTATGATCAGTGGCTTTTGTAAACTTTTTACTTTCAGATAATGAGTGGGATATCTGTACATTTACTTGACAGAATGTGTATATGTATGTGTGTGTGTGTGTATATATATATATATATATATATATATATATATATGCCTTTTAGTTTATATTTTGGCATTATTTCTTGAAATGTGGTTTATTTAGCATCCTTGTATATTTAGTAACCTTTAGAACTTTTGTTAGCTCACTGTGAATATAATAGTATAGTTGGGTTAGAACTTCCCTTCAAAATTCTGAGTTAACTTTGGAGAGTGTCTCTCTCTTCCCTTTCTTTTTCCTTCCTAAGCTTATCTATTAGGTAGAATTACAGAAGGCAGCGAGCAGTTGTCTCTTCTAGACCTGGTACTGTGTTACCACCTCCTGTGCAGGCACTGCCCTGTGCATTCCAAAGATGGCTTCTGAATGGAAATCAGACAAAGGGGGAGGAGTACTGGGCTGATTAAACCACAGGATGTTCAGTTTATGAAAGGATAAACTGGATGTACAGAATAGGAAGTGGCAAGTTGTTTTTCACTTGGCTCTCTTAAAATTAAATCTAAATCTGGCACTTGTTAATGTAATCTGGCTGCTTTTTATTTGGGTAAGTATTTAATCTTTGATATACTTAATGCTGCTTTTGTAGCATCTTGAGCCTGGAAATCCTTATGTATGTCATTGGAATGACTCAGTATGGAGGTAAAAGTTGCCTTTTTAATTCTGCTACCTCGTAAGTATATTGTCAGCTTGATACACAGATAGAAAATAGAAAGGTTAGATGTCTTGTTGTACACTTCTCACACTATTTCTGATTTTTGCTTTTGTATAGAATATAATTAAGATAAACCAAATAATTCAGTCAAGCTTGTAAAGGAGTTGTGCTGTAGGGGAAAAGCAAGGTGAAGTCAGGGGCCTTTTAACACCCCTACTCCACTACAAATTAACTCATGTGACTTTGGATGGAATAGTTAGTCTTTCTGAGCTGTTTCCTCATCAGTAGTTGTGAGTCCCGTCTCTTACAGTTGCTACATTTGTTGTTTGAAAAGCATTAGCTGTGTTTCTCTGTCAGCTTTGATTCAATGGCCAGCTCACGGTCACTTCTAGGGTCCTGTGGCACACAGTGGGCCACATGATGGGAAACGCACTGTTATCACCATCTTACTGGACTGTACATGATCAAGGGGTGGAAGAATCATCTTGGTTTGGCTACAACCCATGTTGATGACGTGGGAGTGAGCCCACCAGAATCAGGATGGGTGGGAGAGAGCCTGTGTGATCGATCTGTGGAATGATGCTGGGAGCCCAACCATCAGAGATAGCATGGAGGCACTGTGTGAGGAAAAGTATGAGTTCTGAATGTGTGAGAGCTGGAGAGTCCAAGTGGGGACACACTTGGTACTGGTTTTGTATTACTCATTATGCATTTTGTACCAAAAAAAAAAGTATTTTTTTGCACTGAAATGGGTTCTGATTACATTTCTATCACATTCCTTTGATCTACCACTATTGCAGTTTTATGCCTGTAATTCTTACTTTTTAATTTTATTCTGCTTTTTGTGACCACCTTTTTCTTTCCCTTTCTTAATCTTATATGGTCTTTTTTGAACACTATGAACTGTTATACTCCCTGAACTTATTCACCCAGCTGCTGAGTGTAAAACAAGTTGGCCTTTTCTCATCTTTCTTTCATCTCTTTAAAATGACACATATTGCTATGCAGTGGTAATATGGATTAATAGTTAATACATTTAATAGATACTTCCTAGTTCTAAACACACTATACATTTTTGCAAGAATGTTAATAGATATGGGAAAGTAGAAAGAAAAAAATTAAAACTACCCATGATGTTTTAGCACCTAGAGGTCACATCTGTTAAATATTTGGCATATTATTTGTCTCTTAAAAATTATTTACTAAACATTTGGATTTTCAATGCAACCTGCCACATTTAGATAACTCTGCCACATTTATTATTATCTCTGATCATTGGAAACTAATTTTTAGACAAACTCCACCGCATTTATTATGATTTCTGATAATTTAAAACTAATTTTTCCTCAAGAATTATAATCATTTCTATAGGGATGTACCTTTTTTTTTCCCCTCTAACCACATCTGGTAAAAGATTACTCTGGTAGTAACCTCAAGTTATTTTTATTTAATTTTTATTAAATTTATTGGTGTGACATTGGCTAGTAAAATTATCTAGGTTTCAAGTGTACATAATATAAGACATCATCATTCTTTTGCATTGTGTGTTCACCACTCAAATTCAGTTCTCCTTCCATCACCATTTATTTGAACCCCTTTACCCTTTTCTACCAACTTCCCTCCTCTTACCCTCTGGTAACCACTAAACTATTGTTTGTGTCTATAGTTTTTGTTTGTTTGTTTGTCTTATTTGTTGCTTTTAGTTTTATGTCCCACGTATGAGTGAAATCTAACCTCAATTTATTTTTGAACCAAAAAAGAAGCAATGAAGTAGAAATTAGGAGACAGATTTCTTTAGTTTAGAAATTTATGACACGTATTAGATGCTCAACATTTAATTTTCTTTTTCATTTTTACTACCTTTTCTTCTTTTTATTTTTTTATATTCCTTGTCAGCTCACAAATGTAGCTGAGGAAGGGAGCCCCACTGGATCTCTTTGGGGTGCCTTGTGTGATACCTGTTAGAACTTGAAGATGGGCTCCTATAAGATATACCGATTCATCTCAGGTGGAGGATCCTGGTTTGGGGCTTTCTGTAGTCTCTAAAATTGTATGCCAAAATATATTAATATGTATACTTTTCTGGGAAGATGATTACCCATGAGTATGATCAGATTTTCAAATGATTTGTGACCAGGAAAAAAGATACAGGACCTGAGTTTAACCCTTTTCCCATTTGTCCTGGGGACACTTGCTGGTGGTGCTTGTGGCTTCAGCATTTACCCTGAGATAACTCGGGGATTATAGTTCTAACCTTACCGCCCCAAATTATTAAATACTGATCATCATATTTCCATTACACTAGGAGTAGAGACAAGTAGAGACAAGCAATAACTCCCAAGAACAGTTTTTATATTTTATTTTCATATTGAAAACCAGTTAGATTTGCTTTAGCCTTAAAGACCATGTTTATGTAAAACTACATGAATGCTACAAGCAAACTGCATTTTTTTTTCCTAAGTAGGAAAAGGTTAAGATCTGGTTGCGGCCTAGTCCTTGAATTGTTGTCAACTCTGGGCAAGGCATATGACCTCTCTGAAAAGAGGGGGAGTTACTTATGGATAGTGTACATGGAAATTGTAAAAAAATTTTACTAGTAAAAAATTTATGACACATTGGTTTATTGGTCAGAAAAAAAATATCAAGGGACAGTTTAGTGTCAATCTGAACCATATAAACTATTCTGAAGCTAGCTATGAGCTGTGGGATTTGGAGGACAAAAGAGATATGGGCTTCAAACTCTAGAATGATAGATTTGGGTATACTAAGGAGATGTTTCCTACAAGAATTTCAAACACAAGAATGAATTTATATAATCTTCTCTTTTACAAGTCCTCATAAATTAGATAAAATTTTATTTATGTGAGATGGCTTAAAAGTGATCTTATTTGGAGTTAAAAAAGACTACATTACGTGTGAAAGAGCCTATGTACCTAGTCTTTCATAAGCAAACCTAATACGGTAGCTAGTGAAAACTATAAAATGCTTTCTCTTTCCATATGCATCTCCTCCCGTTGCCCTGCATTTCTTCCTGCAAGTAACTTGTGTGTTTGCTGTGCTGTGTGTATTTACCTTAAGCTAGTGTATTCAAACCCTCATCTCTGCCTGTGATGTACTGGTGGGAAGTCTTCTACTCTGACCTTCTTCCTTTCTTCTTTAGTTCTGCCTATTCTTCACCTCATCCTTGAACTCGCAGTCAATATCTGCATGTGTGTTAACTGTCTGAAACGCTGTGATTAATACACAATCAACTACATTCAACTTTTGGACTTCTTTTCCACTTACTTCCTCTTCTATTCAAAAATATGCAAAGCAAATATGCAAATCCGGAATGTAATAATACCTCAGGACTATCCTTCCCAAGGTAATCTAATGTATAGAATGTTACAGATGACTCAGGAAATAACTAGAGGAACTCAAGAGAAATGAGCAGATTCTTTAGACTTTCTGTGTGGGATGGAGAGGTGATGAAATGATTTTAGAAAACATTTAGAAAACAGGGAAGACTGAAGTAGATGGCCTCTTATCTTTCTCTGTGGCTTCAGTATTCTGAGACCCAAAAAGTGTTGCCTAGAGGGAGACCACTGGAAAAAAGGCTTTTGTGCATAATAGAGCTATTGTGCTCCTGACCTAGGAAGCCTGGCAGAGAGGCCCATCATAAGACTGTCATCAGTCAATTAAAATCAATACCAATTAGGGAATATTAATTAAAATTGTAGCCTTCCTAAGGAAAAAAAAGCATTGATTCTGTCTATACATGTAGATAGATAAAAACATTGACTATTTCTATATATAAATAAATAGAACCATGGTTGTTTTTCCCAAACCAAAAGAAAGGATAATAACACTAAATATATTTTGAATATATCTGATGATAGTAATCTAGTGTTTCTGGGTTGCATGACTTTTAAAAAGTGCCTCATTACTACCAAACAGGACTTTTTCATTCTTGTTTTACATCGTTCACTTGGCCTACAACCCCATCTCTATGGGTCTCCTAGCTACTCATGGACTCAGTTCTCTCTCACAGCTGTAACACTTCCACCACCCTCATTAGAATGATGATAGCACATAATTGAAATGGATTGATGTAAATTAAATGCAAAAGTATTATTTCTGCCTGAGTACTTCTGATCATTGTATGTTTATCAGGTAATTTCTGACTTCTGGGTGGATTTTTGTAATCACTGCTTTAACATCCTATTTTCAGACCAAACTATTGAGCCACAAAATTTTAGAGGTAGAACGGACTGTGGAGAGAATGAGTCAAGTGGTCCTCAAATTTTAGCATGCATAAAAAATTATCTGGGGAGCTTATTAAAGGTATGTAATCTTGAAATTTTACCTCCTGAGATTCTAATTAAAATGTCTGAAGTTGAGTCCTTAAATCAGCAATTTTAAACAAGTATCTGAGATAATTTTAAACAAGTGCCTCCTCATGCATGTGGTTCAGGGACGTCCCCAGGAGTCCCACTGTGGCTCAGCTTGGGTTGAGGATGTGGGCTTTTACTTTTGTATTCCTGTGTCTCAGCAAAGTGGCCAGATCCACTACCATTTGGGAACTGCTTTTGTAAAGACTGAAATATGTCCTCATTGCCAAATCCAGTGTAGCTGGCTTGCAGTTTTTATATATTGAATTTATAGTGTTTTGTACCTGTTACAGCATTTCTTCCTTCATTTCTCCATTTTCCAAGTACTTGTCTCGCCTTTTAAGTCGTTCATTCTTGTTCTCTTTCCCCAGCTTCCCTTCCTGTGCCTATCCTCAGAATGTGGGTACTCTTTTATTTTTGTTTTTCACTGATCGATCTTTTGTTCAGTTTTGTTGTTTCAGTGGCTCACCTATTTGTGACTTTTTTGTTTGGTTGTTCATTGGTGACTTCTAGACCTTGCTCTTTACCTGTATTTCCAGTTACCTACCAGGTACTTTCATCTGCTTGTCCCTCAGAATTGTCAAACTTGGTAAATAAAGTTGAACCGCAAACCATTTTTTTCCAAGCATTTCCCCCACTTATATTTTCTGTTTTAGTAAATGGTCTCACAGTGACCTACCCAGAATACTTGATAACCAGAGTAGATTATTTTTCAACATCCAATTTTTCTATATGACAAATTTATGTTCAATAATAATCATGAAATTTAAATAATATGGTCAGAAAAAATTTTGTTACTGAAATTTATGTGCATATAATGGTGCCAGTAACAAAATAAGTATAACACAAAAAGGAAAGCTTGTAACTTATAGTAATGTAATCATTATATATTAATGTAATAACTGACAAAAGTGGGAAAAATGTGAAGAAACACTTTTTTTTTTTAGATTTATTTTTATTGTTTTTTGACAGAGAGAGAGAGAGAGAGAGAGACAGAGAGACAGAGAGACAGAGAGACAGAGAGAAGTGGGGAGGGCCCGGGGGAGGGCCCTGGGCAGTCTCCACAGTTGACAGCATTAGTTTTCCATATAGTTTCACTCCACAAGTGGATGCGGGGCTGCGCAGGGCAGGAACTGGGCTGGGAGCCTCCCTCATAAAGCTCTGGCAAGAACTGAACTGGGGCACACCCCAGTTCAGCATGTGGGTCCCCATGGGCTGGGGCCGGGATTCGATCCTTGGGCTCCGGGGCTGCAAAGCGAGCGCTTAACCTGCTGAGCCACCCCAGCTTCTCCAGAAACACTTTCAAAAGTGTGAACTCTGCATGGTTCAAGAAGGGTTTGTAGGTAGAAGGATAGAATTGAAATAACTCAAGTTGTGTTTCTTCTGTTATAATCACACTGCTAAACATTGTGTATTAGAATCTATTATCGACTCTTTAAGCACAGAAATATGTAGTTGCAGACATGTGGGTGGGAGACAGGAACTGCAGCTGAAGTAAGTTCCAGTTCTTTCAAACATGTATTAGAGGCCAGGGCGTATAATTGCATATGTGTAAATCCCATATACTTAGTGATTTCTATGAAATCGTTTCCACATGGAATACAATGTTTGCTAAAGAATATGTACTAAAAGGTGCTAATTCAAAGTTTATATAATGTATTACTAAACTTTAATAACTGTGGCAATTGTTTAGAACTTAGAGCAATATATTTTTTTCAGGGGGTGCCTTGTCAATACCATTGTTTAGAATTGCTGATTTGTGGTGACAATAAGAAGCAAACTGATTTTTAGTCAGCTTTATTATTATTTTAAAACTGACTGCGAACAGTGCACCTCCGTCTTGTCAAACCACCTTTGCTCTTAGAATGCTCCTGGATCCTGCCATTCATACATTCACCTCAAGCCAGAAACTTTCATATCACTTTTTTTTTTAATTCCTTTTTTTCCCGTGGTTTTTGGAGTTTACTTTATTCTTTTCTCTAACTTCTTTATTGTGTGATTAATTCATTAATTTTGAGACTTCTTTTTGCTTATGTGAACATGTTGGCAAATTTCCTTCTACCACTTAAAAAATTGTGTTTTTTTTTTTGTGGTATAATTGATAGACAGTGAAAATGGCCCTTTTCCTAGTGTCCAGAGCTATGCACTTTGAGAAATGCAGGTGGTGTGGGAGCGTGAAAGAGCCCGTGGACCCGCGGAAGCCTGGTGCTGCAGTCAAGAGGGCTCTCTTCAGGGCTTCAAGGTGGGGACCAGCTGGCGAGGACTAGAGGCCCCAGAGTGAGTGCCAGCAGGTGGTTCCAGAAAAGCCACATCTCCACAAAAACCAGTCCAAGGAAGGGAGTCACTGTGCAGCTGGACATCACCCTGCTGGACATCCACAGGACATCACCCTGATCAAGCCCTCTTCCCCAGCTTGCCAGGAGGGTCTTGTGAGCCCCCTTAGTGGCGGCCTCCTTTAGTCTTCCTGAATAAAGGCAGCGGGCGTTGTAGAGGCTCTGAGAGAGCCTGTCTTACAGACACTCCGTCCTCCAAAGGGAACATTCAGACCAGTGCTTTTGGCAAGCCAGACTTTTAACAGATAAATGTTCAAGCTGAAGGAGTGGTTAAACTAGAAGACATTGAAATGTGGCTGATTAGAAGTCTGTTTTCCCACTTCCCACTAGGATGGGGCTCCCAAGGATGATTATTAAGTCAGCTATAGAAATGAGAGTCTGCATTTTCTTTGCCCAAATGAGTGTTTCAAAAATAAATTCATATATATTACCACAGAAAGTAACCCCTGCTGAAAATAGATGTGTAGCCTTACTATGTGACAACAGGAGTAAAATAATAGATGCATGGGGTAAAGATCATAAATATGTATAGCAACAGTTCATTTCTGAGCACTGACATTACAGGTGATTTTTATTTTATTTTTCTATCTTTATATTTCTCCCCGCCCCCAATATCTGAAATAAATGATATACTTTATAGCTAAGTGAAACAAATGCTATTAAAGATAAGAAATTTAATCAACCAGCAAAAACTATTAATTTTTTTATTTGATGTATATGCATTATTACACAGCCTAGGGTATACATTTTATATGCACATATTTGATATAATACTTTTTACAGAATTTTATGTCCTGCTTTTTATCACATAAAATTATAACTTGAACATTTTTCCTTTCCACTAAATGTTTTTCAAAAGAATTTCTCTATTCCTGGACATGTAGATTGTTTTTAAGTTTCTCCATTTTAACTAATCCTATAACAGGCATAAGTCTTTGTAAATCTTTGCATATCTGATTGTTTCCTGGGATAGATTTTTTGAAATGATATTAGTGGGCCACATAATAGGAACACTTTCAAGGTACTAGATATTAGATAGTTCTTGTTTTAGTGTTCCTTTTTGAGCATTGATTAAGGACTGAGTTATATTACATGGATACATTTTTCATTCCACACATTTGTTATTTCTTAATAAAAACAACAATAGCAACAAGTGACCCCCCTCTTCCCTGCGCCATCCCCCTCCCCCCTACACACACACATATACAGCTGTGCTGTCTCTCTAATCACATCTTCCTCAGGCATACTCTCTTAAAAATTGAGGACACCTATTGTCTCTCCTCTTGGAGGTTAATCCTCTCACTATTCATTGCCATTGCTCTCTTTCTAGGAATTCAACAAGGACAACCAGCTAAGAATGGCTTCGGTAGTCACTCCTTTGGCAGGGTCATGTTATCCTGGGATGTTATTCCTCACCTATTGTACTGTCAGGAGTAACTTGACATGGTTCTTTAAGGAATTCATTGCTGTTTTCTCTATGGAGTCTGGTCCTATCTGTTTGCTGTTTAATTGAATTCTTCTCCCTGTCTTCCAAGGTCTCACTCAAGACTCAGACTATCTACAGTCTTTCCTTTTTGAGCCTCACCATGTCAGCCTCTTCCTTTTGTAACATCATGTAATCCCCAGCCCTGTGGCTGACAGTTCATGGCAGGGAATATCAAATTTGGTTCCATGTTTAAAGAAAAATCTATATATTAGAGGGCAGGAGGCCTCTTCGTACATCTTGCCTAATCCAGAATCCAGTGTTTAACATCCAGTGAATCTGGTGTATCCATCTTTATTTGTTGGAAAATGTGCTTCTCTCCCTCACACATTATTTTGCAAGTGCCTCTGTAGTCCATAGAGTTCAGCAGATATAAATTACTGCTGGGAGGAAAGAGGGGAGTTAGCACGGCTTGGAACATAATGAAACGGATGATGACTTCTATTAATGTGGAGAATCTCATTTGCTGCTTTTGTGTTCCTCACAATGCTGAACTCAGTGCGAAGGACACAACTTGCCCTACTAAATATATCTGTTCCCTGTTCATCTACACTTTGTGCACTTTATTATTATAGTAATGCGTTTTGTGATAATTAAGTTTTGAAGAACATCTATTATAAAATATACTTATTAATCCTTTAGGTCACTGGCTGACCTTGTCATTAACTCAGCATTTTACTCACTGCAATTAAATCCAGCATTCTTCATTTGTATTTCATTCCAATGGCAGAAGCAGTCATAACTATCCAATGTTTATATATCTTGATGTTACTGTAGTGAATATGCATGTGTCCCTTTGTAATAATTTTATTTATCTAACTGCTTATAACGTCCTTGTTTTTTCCCACTGACTGGGGAAAGTTGGAGTCTAATTAAATGCATGACATTGCCCTCATATAAATCATCTCTCAGTACACTGTGATAAAGTAAGGAAAGGGAAAAATTAAACTACCAAATTTAGTCACAAAAGATGCCTATATTGGGAAAGCCGGATGGCTCAGCGGGTTAAGCGCTCGCTTTGTAAGCCCTGAGGACCGAGGATCGAATCCCTGCCCCGGCCCGTGTGGACCCACATGCTGAACTAGGGAGTGTCCCCAGTTCAGTTCTCACTGGGGTGAGACCCCGGCCCAGTTCCTGCCCTGTGCAGCCCTGCTCCCACCTGTGGAATGAAACTATGTGGAAAAACTGATGATGTGCAACTATGGAGACTGTTCAGGGCCCTCCCCCTTCTCTCTGTCTCTTGTATCTCTCTCTCTCTCTCTCTGTCAAAAACAATAAAAATAAATCTTTAAAAAAAAATAAAGATGCCTATATTGCCTCTTGCTTTTCCTTCTAAAACATTAATGGTGGTCACAGTGGTGGTAATTATGATGGTTTCTGGATTTTGGTTCACTGGCACATTTGTCAACTTTGATTTATTTCTTGTGTTTCTTAATAAAATAACAGCAGTGCACTCATCATTGGCAATGTTAATTGTGAACATTAACTCTTCCTTTAGTGCAACTTTGAATTTTTTAAATGTCTCATCTCCTATAAAATATAGGGAAGTTAGTGACAGTATCTGTGATTTCAAGAAACACAAGAAAAGAGGTGATTTGCAAGTGATTGTAGAGTAAGCAGTGTTAAGTTTAGGATTTCCTCTTTCCACTTTTGGATTTTAGCACCTTCAGTTTTAGGAGGGATGGCAGCTGCTGCAAAGCTAGCTCATTTTGCTAATATCTTCCTAATTTTCCTAATAACCTGGGGACACATAACAGGCCCAGTAGCCCAGGGGAAGTAGGAAAGATACGGAAATTTGGAGGGTGATGTCCTTTCTTGGAGGTAAAGAAAGGAGTCCTGGCTACTTGACCCCCTGCTCAATTTGGTAACAAACCCAGCTATTCCTTTACTTTAGCCTGTAGACAAGGCGCTTTCCACTAAAGCCACATCTAGCAGTTGGCTGCTGTTCCAAAGTAGAAATTACTTTCACTTCTCAAAATGGGTGAAGTGGGGACTAGTAATTACATTGAAAAATTAATGTTTGAAATACGAGTATGTTGCTTGTGAAATAAGCAGTGACTCGGAGAAATAAACCAGCCTGAGAATAGTGGAAAGTGTGGTGGTTAAAAGCATGTGTGGACTGTGGAATCAGATTTCTTGTGTTCAAAATTTGCCTCTGTCATTTAATAGCAGTAAATTGGCAAGTTACTTAATTCCTCAGTCTCACTTTTCTTGTTTGTAAAATAGAGATAATAACATATAATAATAGTACCTACCTTATATAAAGGTTGTAAAGAGTGCTAATACATGTGAAGAATTTAGAATCAAGAAATGTTAGATATTGTGACCAACTGGGGAGTACCCTGTCTAAAAGTATTTGATTTACGTTAAAAGCAAAAATTGTTGTGATCACTTATCTGTCAGCCAAGGTTATACACTCATTATCAGTTTGCAATCCATGATATGGGGGGCCACATGAATGATAAATACTTCAGCTCTGTAAAAAGACTTAAGATTCTAAAACTTCTATCCACTATGCTAGCCATTAACCACATGTGGATATTTAAATTAGTTAAAATTCAGTTCCTCAGTCATAGAAGCTACAATTTAGATACTTAATAGCCACACATGGCTAGTGGCTACCGTACTGGATGGTGCAGAGAGAGAACATTTTCATCATTACAGAAAGACCACCTATCAGATAAAACTGATCTAGTGGTTTATACAAATCTTTACTCATTACTATCTGCCAACTTGTATATACCTTGGTGAGAAATGGCCAAACCAGAGGCACTGGACAAGTCTATACAGTGGTGTGGGATTGGGAGGCATTGTTTCCTGCTTGATTTTACACTGTAGCTTTTCATCTACTCTATAGCAGCAGTTTATATATTTGTTTTTCAAGTATTTTTTTTAAAAGCTCTTTGTTTGATAACTTTAGGTTCCTGGTACTAGATGAATCTCTAGTTTGAAGAGAAAATTTCATAGGGGAATAGAAAAGGTGGTTTTCTCCACTGAACTTCAAAGAATACATTTTTAGTGCTTTCCCAGGTGTGAAGGGAAAGTTGAGTTGGGGTTATACATGTGTTTGCTGTGTGTATTAAAAAAATTTTTTTTAAAGATTTATTGTATTGTTTTCAAAATGTGTGTGTGTGTGTGTGTGTGTGTGTGTGTGTGTGTGTATGTGTATGAGAGAGAGAGAGCAAGAAGGAGGGACGGGGCCCAGAGCAGTCTCCACAGTTGTACATCATTAGTTGAGACATGGTTCCATTCCACACAGGTGGATGTGGGGCCGCGTGGGGGTGGGGTGGGAACTGAACTGGGAGCTTCCCACATGGGAGGTGAGAACCCTTGCCATCGAGGTATTTTGGTGGTTACCAGTTGCACTGTAGTTCAGCGCATGGAGTTTGCACGGGCCAGGGTTGGGAATCGAACCCTGGACCCTGCAATTGCAAGACAAGTGCTCAACTTGTTGAGCTATCCTAGCATCCCTGCCGTGTGTATTTTTTTCCCCAACTAAGAAAAGTACATCAGTGAGAGACTTTAACTTATTAATATTCTCTATAAAACATGTAAAATGCATATTGCCTTAGGATGTTTTTTACTATGTCATAATAATGATGTATCTCATTGTGGCAATTAGTATGTGCTATTGTTAGACTCATGCTTTATCATGTGGAATGGGAAATAGCACACTTTTAATCATATAATTGTGATCTGAAAAATTTTTACTATGTTAAAACTTAATTGGAGGAAGCTTGGGCTGGTGGTGGGATATAACAGATAAATCCCTTAGGGCTTTTATGTTATTGGATGGGACTGTATCTTAATCGCCATTCATGATAGAGCCTATGTGTTACTCCTTAAACAGAGAAAGCATAGAGCTCAGAGCGAGCATATGTGTGCACTATGACTTCTTTAGGAAAACCTGGGAGCATCAAGTATTACAGTAGTCCCCCTTATCTTATTTTAGCTTTGTGGTGTTAGTTACCCATGGCCCACTGTGATTCAAAAATATTAAATGGAAAATTCCAGAAAGAAACATTTTGTAAGTTTTCGATTGCCTGCTGTTCTGAGTAGCATGATGAAACCTTGAGCCTTCTCTCTCCAGTCCAGCAGGTCATGAATCATTCCTTTGCCCCGTGTATCCACCCTGTCTGTGCTCCCTGCTTATTAGCCACTTAGTAGCCATTTTGGTTAGAAGATGGACTGTTGTGGTATCACAGTGCTTGTGTTCAAGTAACCCTTATTTTACTTAATAATGGCCCCCAAATTTAAGGGCAGTGATCCTGGCAATTTGAATATGATAAAGAGAAGCCATAAAGTGCTTCCTTTAAATGAAAAAGTACGTAAGTATAGGAAAAAACAGTATATTTAGGGTTTGGTACTATCCATGGTTTCAGGCCATCACTGGGGGTTTGGAATGTAGCCCCTGCAATAAGTGGTAACTACTACATATGTGTCATGGGGAATTACCTACTTTTCTTGAACAAATCTGTACTTTCATATCTGACTCAATAAATATAAGGTTAATTCTTCGTATTTTCTCTCTTTACTGAGCTTTTGCATTGGTAGCTGTCCCCTCACCTCTCTAACCTAATCTCATTTATTCCAGGCCCTACAACCAATTTTCAGTGGTGAATCAATTTCAGACACATTAAAATGAATGCATTCCTTCTCTCAAAGTGAAGTATACAGAGCAATGTACTTGAGATGTGTGCAAATTTTTTTGTCTGTTATACTTTTAAAATTTTACATTAAGATATGAATTTATAGCTGATTTTAAGTGTTGGATTTATTTTCTTATACATAAATGTGAGTAGTCTTTCTTGATAATCCATTATTTTAAAGAACATTTATTATTCTTTAATTTTATTCTTGATTATAACAATAATAATTGTTATATAATTTGCTGCATTATGTAATTTTCTAATACAAGCATTTAGAACTATAAAATTTCCTGTAAGCGCTAATTTAGCTTTACCCCAAATAGTTCAGGTTATAGAGAAAAATGCCTATCTTACAATGTGGCAAAACCAAGGGGTTAATTCAGAGCTGACCCAATAAAGCCATCATTGCCAGGGGGAAGCATTTAACATTAAGGATACTTAATGATACTTACTTGAGGAAGAAACGTATATAAATATAAGCAGGGTAGAGAAAATCTTCTTGATATATATCTAGTAATCACCAAAAACCTTCAAAAAACATAAATATTTGGACAGATAGGGAGGTAACACATAGGGAGGTTTATTAAAAGAATTTATACAACAAAAAGATAAAGAGGAACTGATTGATTTTTGCACTTCTACAAATAGGTTCTGAATTAACTTTGACATCTGCTGAAATGTACCTTCATGGTCCTAGTTGATGCTGAGACTCATATTACAGTAAGACCTAAGGATCCCAGTAAATGTAAACAAGGTAACCCTATCCATGGGGATCCGATTCAATTTTAATAAGGTACCTTCTGTACTCATAGGGAAGTTCCCAAATATAAAATAGAGAACAAATGGGCATTCCTTACCTTTATCGTTTGAATTCTTGCCTTGCTTAAATTCCACATGATCATAGAGTGCTTTGCCTTAAAATGTTTTATAGTCAGCATGGATGTTCTGACCCAATGAGTAGTAAATTGAATTATGTCTTTGGCACTTATGAATGACTTGAAAAAATGGGCTCCATTGACCTTTTCCCTACACCATGAATAAAATAGTTATTGCTTTATGCAAATTAAAATAGGGCCTTTAAGAACTGAAACCCATGTATAAGATTTTTTAGAGAAGGGGTGATTATTCCTACTGTTTTTCCATTTGATAGTACAATTTGACCTGTTGTTAAACTTGGAAAGAATGAATGGTGCCTCAGTGGATTACCATCACCTTCATGCCATGATCCTACCCATTATGGCCTGCATTCCCAATCTTATTGAAATTACCGACTCCATCTAATCAGCAACTGGTGATACTTTGCAGTCATGGAGTTGGCTAATATGTTCTGTTCAGAGCCTATTTTAGCAGCCTCTCAGTTTCAGTTTGCCTTTATCATTGAAGGGACACAATACATCTCTACACAGCTGTCCATGGGGTACCTTAGTAGCCCTATAATTGCATACAGCCTTTTGCAAGCAAGATCTTAACTACATCCAGCTTTCTCCAGAAGCACAAGTATGACATCACACTGATGACATTCTCCCTGAGGGAGACTCATTTGACATACTTATTCAGGACATACTAATACCAAGGACGTAAGCCGTTGTCCCACTTCTCCCTTTGATAGATTCCTGAAAATTTTTGGTTAAGCTGAGAGCCACTCCATCCCCTGACCCTATCAAGAAAGAGCTAATGGCCCTTTCAGCACCCACAAATGTTAAAACAAGCTCAAAGTCTTTCAGGTCTTTTTGGGATTTGGGGACAACATATTTTTCATTAATGAATTTTAAGCCTGTTTATACTGTTACTTGCAAACCAACCATCTTGAATGGGACTCTCTACAACTAAAGGCTTTAGAATCTGTCCAAATTTCAATAGAATTGTTCTCTCATTAGTGCTCCTCTTTCCACCCCAACACTTGCTTATTAGAGGCTTTAGCACCCTCCTCTCATGCCTCCTGGATTCTCTAGACCACCCATAATGGCCACAAGTTGTCCATAGACTTTTGACACAATTTGCTGCTCTCTGGGCTCCAGGCTATTTGCCATTAGATACTGAGATCTCCTAGAAATAGAAGTTCACCACATGGTAAATGTCCAAATGAGAAATGGAATAAATAACAGTGGAAAGATAAAGAAGCAGACATTTCAGACTTCTTATTCATAAATACTTGAGATTTATTCTTGGGTATTTGAGTTTCTGTCTTTTGTGCAACAAATCTGATAGAGTGGAAATAACACTCAGCTGGGAATTAAGGATTGGCACTAGCTGTAATTTTAGACCAATGATTTCCCTCTTGTGGGGATAAGTTTGTCATTTATGAAATAAAGGGATTGAATGAGATGGTATTTAAGGTCACTGTCTACTCCTACTAGTTTAACATTCTAAAAAGCTTCAAATGAAAAACCAAAGTATTAAAATGACATTTAATGTCTAGGATTTACTCTAAACTTTTATTTTTACATGAAAAGTAAGTCTGTAAACTCCACTAGGAAATATTAAGGGTGGCACATAAAAAAACATTCAATAAATACTTTCAAAGAGACTTTTAATGAAAGTAGAGCAGGAGAACAGCAATGGTAAATATCATCTGGTTGCTGACTTGATTGCTGAACACAGTTTGGGTAACTGATACTCTTTGGAATATAAAACTCACTGAAGGTTGAAATACTGAACACGGTACCCAATCTTAATACAACCTGGAAATGAAAATTAGTAAATAAGGTAACTAACTTTAAAATAATTTATAAAGTTTAACTGTTTTTTTCTTTAAGCTTCAGTTTATAAAATTGAGAAACATTTGGTTGACCACTCTTTTATTTAAAAGCTAACACACTAAAAGTACCACTTGACCATTGGATTGGCTGGAGGGTATCTCTTGTTTTTGTGAAAACTCATAGATATTCCCTGAGTTGTTTTGTCTTTTTTTTTCAGTTCATACTACCGTCTCAGTTACAGAGCCAGCACAGATACAATTTTGTCTAGTAGTGATTTCTACTAAATATTGGTGTATGAGCAGCTAGAGAATGCTATCCCTATTAGCTTCTAATTAAAAAATGGGAAATGATTGTTTTAAGTAGAACAACTAGTGAATTTTAAATTGATCTGTTTCTCTGATTCAACTCTTGTTTCTAAGCATTTCTATCTGTTATTAGTGTTTTATACATACATGTGTGTGCACACACACACTCATCTTGAGATGTAGTGTTAGAGTGGTCATAAAAACTATAGGAAATACCTTATAATAGAGGAGTGGATTAATCCATTTGTGGATTGTTTAGACTTCTTGTCTCAATGTCATTTTCTTCTTTATTGATAACTTCCATAGAAGACGGGGTGGTGGTTCCCATTGGAATCTGGTTTCAAGGGGAGAAGTGGGAGTGAAAGAAGAAGATTGTTATGCTGGGGAGATTTTCGTTAGGAAACTGGGTGAGAAAAACAGACCTGTGACCTCTCATTTATTCTTTTTTTTTGGTGCTGTGAAAAACTCTTTGAAAATTGTAGATATTGTTCTTGTAATCCTCAGCTCAAAAGCTATTTTCTTCGTGAAATTTTATTATACTATTTATCTGTTGGTATATGAACTGGGTAACTGATTTTATCTCCAAACTCTCAGATTGTATATGTTGTAAATGTTTATTGGATGCTGCTCTGGTTGTTAATTAATTAGTTGTAAGCCATTTTGCACCTACTAGTCTATGTTCATTGGCTGAACCTGAAAACCATAGAAAATTCTGAGGAGCGATGGAATTTTCTGAAAGGATTAAATTGAAATGTTATGAGACTCATTTTAGCTGGAGGGGAGTGGCCTTGTTCGGTTCCAGCGATAAAAATGGCGTGTACTGTACAAAGAAAAGTAGTCAAGAGTCTAGAGCTGTCACTGCTTTCTAGTTTCCAACAGAAAGGTACTTTAGTAAGCGGCAAAAAAGAGAGAACTTTAAAAATTGTGTGGAAGACCTTTTGAGCCACCTGTTCTTGTTCAAGGCCCACTTCCATCTCTTGAAAGTGTACTTTTACTATTTCTCTGTCAATAAACTATTCTTTCACCCCTGTAAAAAAAAATTGTGTGGAGAGAACATTTATTAATTGTGTAAGTAGTCATAATACCTTAGATCTTATCGTGCTTTATAGTTTTCAAACCCTTTCACTTACAAGTTGGTGGAAACATGTATTTTATTGCATGCAGCATTTTTTCTTGTGACTAAAGTGGAGCTGGATATGTTTCATTCTTAAACCATCAGCCTGGCTCTCACAAGGAACAGCTTAATTTTTGCAGAAAAGTGGCAGCTGAACAGAAAGTTCTATCTATCCTTTAATGTCTTCAGCTTGC
This sequence comes from Craseonycteris thonglongyai, assembly GCA_004027555.1. Classification (NCBI taxonomy): domain Eukaryota; kingdom Metazoa; phylum Chordata; class Mammalia; order Chiroptera; family Craseonycteridae; genus Craseonycteris; species Craseonycteris thonglongyai. The sequence continues at coordinate 18,963 of PVKE010018159.1, forward strand.
TATCATTTTTTTCCCACGCCAAAGCAAACATCCCTCCACCAGCCTGTCTTGGCTCCCTCCGAAGGTCAGTTTGATCAAAATTCAACTGAAATCCCCTCTCAACCTGAGACAGCTCTGGAAGGGCTGGTTGTAAGAGTGGGAGCCTGCAAATCCTTTGAACCTCAGAGAAGAGTTGTAGGACTGCAGGGAGAGTTGGTACTCCAGGTTACCCACTGAGCCCTTGTGGGACCATCATGGGCTGCCAGCTAGCCTTGGTTCCATGTTGTTCGTCCTGTGACCTCAGCACTCAGCAGTTTGTTGACAGGCCTATGCTTCTAAAAGTAGTCATACTTATTAGAGAAATACCTCTCAAATTATAACCAAATAACACAAGCACAAGTACTTCATACTGAAAAAAGAGAAATGAAAGTATCCATCTTCTACATAACATTCATCACCATTGTGTTTAATTGAATAGCTCTATTTCTACTAGACTGTAGATGCCATGAGGGTAGAAGCTGTGTCTGTTACTCTTGCTCCTCTTACTGGTACCTGTCACTTGGTTGGCTGCCTGAATTTATAAGTGCGAAACTCTATGGGCCTGGTCCCATAGGGACCTGTGAGTCAAGGTAGAAGCATAAAGAATGTGATTCCACCAGCCATTGCTTCCTCCTTTACTCCTCCCACTCTGCCTCCCCTGCCCACCACAACACACACCACTGCTCTGGCCTTCATTCATCCCTTTCCTGTTCCTGAAAACAAGTATATTTTGTGCTGTTAATAATATACCTCTTGTCAAAATATTTTTCCTCATTTCTCTTCTACTTTAATGTGCCATTTCCTTCATTGCCTGTTGTTTTCTTGTATTTTAATAAAAGGAGCCATAAATTTTATCTTTCTGTGGCATTCAAATTACTGGGTATAAATACACAAGCTGGGCTAGTAATGAGACTTCATTTAGTGAGAGAACCTTGGTGAACATCTCAAAGTCCACCAATAGGGAGGCCTTCTGGGTTCTAGTATGGGCTTCTTGCTAGTATTCAGCACCTGCTGAGATGGTGCCTAGGCACCCAGAAGTTATTATAGGAATGGGAGCAATGAGAGGATCTATAATAATCTGATCCTCAAAAGAGCTGGTCTTGAAGGAGAATGCTCATTCATCTAATGTCATTGCTGTCTCAACCCTAAGAGGTTTTAATCCTTTCTGTAAAGTGGGGCTTTGGAGGGGCAGTGTCTTCTGTGATGAATCATGCTTCCTCATACCAACCTGGCTGTAAGACCTCTTCATGCTGAAACCTTAGGTTTTGTGTGCACTTGTTAATCCTGCAGTTAAAAATTAAAGTTAAGCCCAAATGCTGACCACAAACTGGGACAAATCGTTCCCAAAGGGTGACCATAGTCCTTTCTTGCTTTTTACCTGGTATTAAAAGTCCTTGTCAGTGGAGGTGACCCTTTCTAGTTTTTCTAATTTTAAAATTTTCTCCAGCAGTATAATGTGCAACAGACACAAAGTCACAATCTCATAATGTTGTTGCTGTAACTGTCTTAGTGATTTAGGATTAGTAGGTGAGGTAAAAGCCTATTTGGACCAAACACTGGGAAATGTTAGGCCTCAAAAGATTTTTTTTTATTAATAGTAAAATAGACTAATTTTAGAGATTAAAAAACCTGTTATAAAGCACTATGAATATGTTACAAATATAAATGCTGTAGAAAAATAACAGTTGTATTATGCTAACTTCATTCTCATTTTATAGTGGTTAGCTTCCCACAGCAATTTGAGATTTCAGGGGGATGTGTTTTTTTTTTTCCTTCTTAAAAACCATTACTGAATTCAGCAATTTTGTAGGATTTATATATAAGTATGTATGTGTATAACATAACATGGGTATATTTTTAATCTCCCCATCTATTTCTTGCCACTGCAGTGGTTGCTATGGAGAAGGTTATGTTAAAGAAATGCGTCAGGTTAAAAGTTCTTTCTGCATCTGGGACAGAAATAACACCTCCCCTCCCCTCCCCAATCTCTCTATGCCCTCCCGTCATGGATGGTCTTCTGTACTGAACAACCTATTGCTGAGGAGAGAATAGATGTCCTGATTCTCTAATTAAAAAATTACATGAGAAGCACAGAATGGAAGGAAAGAATTAGACATATTAAGGTGAATCATCAACTTGGGACATTACTATATCGTATGAGTGGTTTTTTTCCTTCCATCTTATTTGTGTGTTTAAAATTTTAATTTATTCTTTATTTGCTAATATGAAGAAGGAAAAGCTTAGAGAAAGGACCTGATGTAGAACAGTTCGGTTTGGGTAATCTGCTTAAAAATAATGTTAATCGGTGGATCAGATGCTGTCAACAATATAGGGCTTTCTATCCCCATTAACTTCCCCATTCTTTTTTTGCTTATTCTTCCTGCACTATTTTTGGTTTCATTTGGATTTATATTTTTATTTCCTATCAGTTATTTGTTTTCAAATGTGTCTTTTCTATTTTTACTTTGTATTTTATTTTTGAATTTTACTCTTACTTTGTCATGGGAAAGTATTCAGTGTTTTGGCTTTTTAGTCTGGGAGTAGAGACGATAGATACATAATAGCACATATACCAAAAGAGCTTTTTCTCTTAAAATATGCGTAAGAGTAACTTTACATAACTTCTAATAAATTAAAAATCTCAGCTGTAGGTATGTATCAAAATAAGTGTATGGCCATAATTTTCTTGAGATGTTTCATGCCTTTGGGATGTCTGAGTGAATACTTCTGTCTTCTGTTTCTTACTGCTTATTACTACTTTGGTTCCCCCCGCCCAAGATCAGATTCAATTACTATTTATTTAAGAAACTCCTTATGCTAAAGACTTTATTATATACTTCTTCAAAGCAATCTCGTGAGGTAGATAGATATTTTTATCCCTTTTCTTAAAAATGCATAAAAATAATTAAGGCTCAGAGAGTTTAAGTGAGTGCCTAAGGTCATACAACTAGTAAGTAGCTGCTTCCACGTTCTAAGTCCTGTGTTCTTTTCACTATTACCAGGAGGCTGTAAGGAGGAGATATAGGAAGGCCCTACAGTCAGAGTAGACAATTGGTTTGAATCCCAGTTCTATCTGGTAATGTTTTTAACATCTCTGGGCTCTGGTGTACTCATGTGTAAAATGTGATTAATAATCATATCACCTCCAAGTCTTGTGTGTTACTAAACTTATATAAAGCACTTAGAATAGTATTTGGTATATAAGTTTTTGATGAATATTATCAAATATATATTGGGCATTTACTGTATTATGGCCATTGTGTGCTGGGATCTGGACATATAGTTTCTACTTGGAATCTGGTAAGAAAGACCTATGCTAAGAGAATTTAAAGTATTATGATAGTTTCAAGGAAGTACAAAATGCTATGGAGACATTTAAGGGAAAAATGTAACCCACTTTGGTGGTCAGGGAAATTTTGAATATGAAGAATAGGTAGAAATTAGAAGGAGTATATGTGGCTCTCTCTCTCTGTGTGTGTGTGTGTGTGTGTGTGTGTGTAGCAGGGGAGGGTATTTAAAACTAAGGGAAGAGGTCATACAAATTCAGAGGATCCCAGTATATTCCTGGACCTGAGAAAAGTCTGCTGTGGGATGGGAAGACAGGCAAAAGCCAGATTGCACAAGGCCTTGAAGGCCATGGGAAGTACTTGGACATATTGTGTCAGTATACAATGATGACACCATGTTACCTCTCTCTGCATTCTTAGATTTCTAACAGTATTAATAACCAAACACCCTATTTCCATATTTCATATCTCTTGTTTTTCCATGTTGTACACATTAAGGAATGCTTCACACTTGCTAAAAGTCAAACTATTACTGACACAGACATATCCAAAAGATCAGGAATTTTTAAGAATAGTATTTAGTTTGGAAAGAGGCAATATATTGGTTAATAATAATAAAATAGTTCAGTTGGTCCATTTTTTAAGAAGAATTTAGTTGGTCTCAGAATATAACACCCTTCCTGATGGTTTCAGATGGCTTTATTTGTTCATAAATAACTCTTCTTGTTGATTTAGCTGCGTTTATCATGTGAATGCTTCATTAAACAAATGGAGCTCACTCATTACAGCCAAGTAGGGCTGTATTCAACTGAGTGGCAAAGTTGAGAGTACATGAAGGCCACATCTGTGGCCTTTTACCATCTGGAAACTCTAGTTAGTAGTTCCCAATATAAATCTTCAATGTGCTAACCAGAGGCATACTGTCATTGAGCTACAGTGTGACAATGTCAGAAAAACCTACCAAAATATAAACTAACGTGCTCTGTGATTGTTTTAGAAAACAAAGCAAGACCAAGCCAGGGAAGAATACATTCTTCCCACCCTAGTCATTGTCAGGTTAAAAGCCTTGATTTTCAGCAGTTCTTTTTTTTTTTTTTTAAAGATTTATTTTTACTGTTTTTCACAGAGAGCGATACAGAGAGAGAGACAGAGAGAAGGGGGAGGGCCCAGAATAGTCTCCATAGTTGCACATCATTGGTTTTTCCACATAGTTTCATTCCACAGGTGGGCGCAGGGCTGCACAGGGCAGGAACTGGGCTGGGGTCTCACCCCAGTGAGAACTGAACTGGGGGCACTCCCCAGTTCAAAATATGGGTCCACACGGGCCGGGGCCGGGATTCGATCCTCGGTCCCCGGGGCTGCAAAGTGAGCACTTAACCCACTGAGCCATCCCGGCTTCCCAATAGCAGTTCTTTAGAAAGCTAAACAGCAAAGAATTTTAAATGCTTCCCTTGAAAAAGGCTGGTCACTTGCATGTTCAGATTTGGCTAGGGGGTTACTACCCATCTAATAACAGGCAATCCTGAAACATGGGAGAAAATAGCCCATAGGCTGTCACTTTTCTCTTTCACTCAGGCCCTGCCCTGTCTCTAAACAGTGATTTCCGAAATTTGAAAGCATAGATATATTAAGAAAGGAATCCTGGGGTGGGTAGTGGGGGGGAGGTTGGGCCATTAGATTTAGGTTTAAATTATGCTTATCATTCCTCAGCCCCACAAAGGTTTGCAAGGAGTATCTATTCATCTATTACCTTTAAATTAAGTTAGATACAAACCTGGCATTCTCTTCTTACCAGTGTGACAGGGAATTTAACATCGTTTAACATTCAGTCTCCTGCTTCCACCCTGCATGATTTCTTACAGAGTTAAAACCCCGGGGGACCCCCGATCACTAACATTGCCCATGTTTGAGCCTGCAGGGTTCTTTAAAGTCTTGCTCTGCATCTTCTGGGTTTTATGGAACACTGGGAATCTTGCACCAACAGAGCCCTAGTGTCCACAGGCAGCCATCCTCTTTGAGAAGCTGCTGTTGCCCTTGGCCTCTAAGGAAAGTAGAGCACAGGTCCTCTCTTCTCCAGAACCTTGGCCGGCTTCCATGCCCTTTCTTCTATCCCCTTTTCTCCTTTTTCAAGTTCAAAGGTGGTCAGTCCCATCTCCTCTCCCCCAGTATAGTTTCCTCAGTGAGCTCTGGCTTTCACTAGAGACAGGAAGCCTGTTTGTCTTCAGTCGTTTTCAGCTTCCCATCTTGCTGAGGTCTGGGAGGGGAGGAAATACAGAGGTTTGACAAAGACAGGCTTAGAAGAAGTAAGGGAGTGAAAGAGCAAGAGAAAGAACTTTTTAATGTTTTCATTTACTGCTTGCTTTAGTCAAAATTTCCCCTATTCATGTCTGGCCATCATATATTGAATAACATTTCTACATTTGGAGAAATTTCCTCATTATGAGTTCACCTCTCCAATGTCGGAAGTGAGAACTCGAGTATCCAGCCTCTTTAGCAGCTTGGACTTCAGTTTTCTAGGCAGATGCATCTAGGGGAGACCATGATTTGGACAAGAACAGTCAGAAGAACGGGCTCTGTGCTGAGCTCCTGTTTGCTAGCATAAAAGCAGCAGAGAAGGGTGGCTTGGGGATGATAGTGTAGGGTGGAGTGCCTGAGAGAGACCTGGCATTGTTAGCATAACAGTTGCAGTAAGGCTGTGACACTTGGCTTTGGTGACAGGGACAGCTGTAGCAGTATTCTTGTCAAGCTGCTTATACAGCATGATTTTGGTGTTTTTCTAGAAGTTTAGCCTTGAGCTTGTTTCTTGATCCAGATAGAGATTCTGTGAGCTTCTCAACATTTTTTATTTTTAAGTAAAAAAAAAAAAAAGATCAGATTTATTGAGGTACAATTTGCATACAATAAAGTCCCTCTCTAGATGTACAGCTTGTTAGACTTTTGACAGATGTTTAGTTTTCTAATCATTACCGCACTCATGTAGAATAGTTCTGTCACCCCACAGAGTTTGTTCATGCTCCTGTGCAGTCCGTGGCCTACCGCTCTCTGCCCCAGCTCCAGCCCCTCACAACTACTGATGTGCTATTTCCTCTATGCTTTTGGCCTTTTTCATAAATTAAAAGAAAATGGATGCATGCTGTATATAGTCTTTTGTTTCTGGGTTCTTTCACTTAGCAGAATGCCTTTGATATGTGTCCATGTGGTATGTCAGTAGTTTCTTTTTGTTGACTAGTAATTTTCCATTGTATGGCTATGCCACAATTATTTTGTCCATCTGCAAGTTGGTGGACATTTGTGGTGTTTCCAGTTTTTTGGCTATTGTGAGTAAAGATGCTATGAACATTTGCTTGGCTGGTTCTTGTGGATGTATTATGTTTCCTGGATAAGTACCTAGGACTGGAATTGGTGGATAGTATTGTTAAGTATATATTTAACTTGTGAGAAACTGAAAATATTCCCAAGTGACTACCACCTTGCAGTCCCCACATAAATATGTGAGTTTGAGTTGCCCTGCATTTTTGTTCACTCTTGGTGTTTTCAGTCGTTTAATTTAACTTATTCTAGTTAATGTGTTGTGATATCTCAGTGTGGTTTTAATGACCTTGTTGATTAATCAAGTTGAGCATCTTTTTGTGTTTATATTACTCATTTGTATGTTTGTTAAGTGCATTTAAAAATTTGAGTTGTTTGTGTTACTGAATTGTAAGTGTTGTTAATGTATTACAAATATGTCCTTGATGTGTTTTGAAAATATTTTCTCTCAAAACATGGCTGATATTTTTATTTTTTAATAGCCCTCTTGAAGACAAGAACTTATTAATTTTGAAAGCCTAATTTATCAATTTTTAATAGTTTATCCTAAGAAATCTTGTTCTAATTCAGAGTCATAGAGATTTATTTGCTTCTGTATTGCCTTGTATCCATTTCAGGTTAACTTTTTTTTTTTTAATTTTATTGTTAAATTTAATGGGGTGACATTGATTGGTAACAATTAGACAGTTTCCAGTTGTATAAGTCCAAATATCAGGTATAAGGTAAGGGTAAAGTTGATATTCTTGAATATGGAGGTATTTACAACTATTTTTTGAAGAGTATCCTTTTTCTACTGACTAGACTTGACACCTTTGTTGGAAATAAATTGACTATATATGTGTAGATCTGTTTCTGGACTCTGTATGTCTGTCCTTATGCCAATCCCACACTATCTTGATTATTGTAAGTTTATAGTAGGTTTTAAAATCAGGTATTGCAACTCCTCAAACTTTCTTTTCTTTTCAAAATTTAGCCATTTTAGTATTACTTTTACACATATATTTTAGAAGCAGTTTGATTATTTGTGCAAAATAGGTCACTAGAATTTTGATTATAATTGTATTAAATTAATAGGTGATTTTGAGGAGACTTGACGTCTTAACAATGTTAAGTATTTTGATTAATTGCTGTGCTTTATCGCTTCAATTACTTAGTTTCTTAAACTTTGCTCTGGAAAATTTTGTAATTTTCATAGGTCTTACAGATTATTTTGTTAAAGTTATTCTTAAATGTTTTGTCTTTTTGGTGCTATTATAAGTGGTATTATATTTAAATTTTAATTTCCAAAATTTCATAGCTTTCTGTAATGTTTCTAAACTAATTCATTAATTAGAATTAGTTTCTTTTTATAGATTTATTAGAATTTTTGATGTAGCTGATTGCTTTATCTAAAAAAAAAAGACAATTTTACTTTTGTTCCCCCTAGTCTATATGCCTTTTGTTTCTTATCCTTGCCTTATTGCAATGGCTCAGACCTCCATGTTGAATAGACATGTGAAGAGCAGATATCCTTACTTTGTTTCTTACCACAGGAAGAAAGTAACTAGCCATTAAGTAAAAGTTGTCTTTTTAGTGTTCAATATAATGTTAGCTGTCTGTTCTTTGGCAGATGTTTGTTACCAGTTTGTGGAAGTTTCTTACTCTTCTTTGTTTTAAGAGTGCTTTTATAATGAATAGATACTGATTTTTGTCATGTTTTCTGTACTTATTGAAAAGATTATTTATATATTTTTCTTTTTTAGTATGTTGACATAGTAAGTTCATTGATTTCAAATATTGAGGGAACTTTGTGTTCCTGGGATAAACATCACTTTTGTTGTGATTAATTATCCTTTCTACATACTGCTGGATTCAATTTGCTAATCTTTTAAGGACTTTTGTGTTTATGTTTAGAAGGGATGTTAGTCTGTAATTTTGTTTGCATGTATTGTCTGTTGGATTTTCACATTATGATAATGCTGGTTTCATAAAATGAATTGGAAATGTTCTCTCTTTTTTTTCTGGATAATTTCATATACAGATTTTTTTTTTTTTTAATGTTTGGCAGAGTGCATCAGTGAAGCTCTCTGGATCTAGTGTTCTCTATGGGAGAATTTTGAAATGCAAATTAAATTTATTTTCTCTAATGACTATAGGGCTATTCACACTATCTTGATCTTTTAGAGTGAGCTTTGGTATTTTGTGTTTTTTAGGGAATTTGTTCATATATCTGTGTTACCAAATACATTAGCATAAAGTTACTTATATTCTTTATTATTCTTTTACTGTTTCTAGGACCTGTAGTTATGTGCCCTCTTTCATACCTGTGTATTTTCATTTATATTCTTAATCATTTTGATTAGAGATCTGTCAAGTTCATTGACTTTCTCAGAGAACAAACTTTCGAGTTTATTGATATACTTTATATTTTTGTGTCTTCACTTTATTTTCTTTCCTTGCTTTTGATTTAAGTTGCTTTTCTCTTTCTAGTTTAAGCTGGATACCTGGTTGTTGATTATAAAATTTTTATAATATGAGCATTTAGATGCTGTTAATTTTCCTCTTAAGTAGTACTTGGTAACGTACCATAGATTTTGGTATTTTCTGTTTTCATTTTATGCAAGTCAGAATATTTTCTGATTTTCTTCGTTATTTCTCCTTTGACCCATGAATTATTTAGTAGATATTTATAAATATTTGATGATTTTATAGATTATTTTTGTTTTAAAGTTCTAATTTAATTCATATTTTTTATATGATTTTATATTTTGTGATTGTTCCATGTGCACTAGAAAACAATGTGTATTCCATGATGTTTGTTAGAGTATCCTAAAAATCTGTTAAGTTCATTGGTTAGTTCTTAAGTTCATTGTTTAGGTTTTACGTATTTTTATTGATTTTTAAAACTGATTTTTGTCTATTCCATGGATTCGTTGTATATCATTGCTAATGACAGAAGAGTGCTTTGTCTCATACTGTAAAACCATAATTATAAGCTATAATTTTTGTTTTTCATTTTCTTCCTTTCAGTTCTGTTCGTTTTTGCTTCATGTACTCAGAAGCTCTGTTGTTAGGTACATACATAGGACTATTATGTTCTTGATGAATTGACCCCTTTATCATTATTTAGTGCCCCTTTTATTTCTGTTTTAGTGACCTAGCTCTTCTCTCTTCACATGCTTTTTTCCTCAAACTCTCTACCAAAAGGGAAGGCTCTATTGGATTAGCCAGGCACCACTGTATTTTGTCTATCTTTTTGACAGAGAGGTTACAAAAGTTATCTCATAAACAACTGTGTAGTCTATCAGTGACTGTTTTGGTCAGGTGCTGATTCCTGGTACACTCACTTGTAGCCGGGTATGAATAAGTTTCTGTCACAAAATATGGCAATTTGTGTTTAAGGAATTGCTTCATTTTGCTTTCCCTGAAGGGATTTGTGGCTATGATGGCAATCATAGTGTCATGTTCATCTTAACATTGCAAAACCTGATTCTTTTGTAGCTTACTTCTGCTGATTTAAATGATAATCACATTATTCACTTAGTTTTGCACATGGGTTTGGAAACACAAATGCCTGTAGGAGGTATTCTGACTGAGTTAAGTAGGGACTACTGTAGAATAATAGGGAGTGGTTGGGATTGTGATTGTGGTAGTGTGGAAAGCTCATTGCTTTGTCTAAAGGGACATCAGTAATCAATTGCCATGTGAAATTCAGGCCCAGTGTTACTAACTCTCTAGATAAGTTTGCAATCTGGAGTTGTATGTTATTTAATTGTAAGAAATTCAGAGTGTAAAAACTTTGAATGGATCATATAATATAGGCCAAGAAAGTATGTACATAAATCATCTCTAACCTAGATAGACTGTGGTCACCCCTGTAAGGGAATTTCTAAGTGGACTGGAACACATATACCTGAATCCAGATATAAAATCAAGAGAGGTTGATAATAACGGGAGACATGCTGTAGAGCAGGGGTCCCCAATCCCCAGGCCATGGATGGATATTGGTCCACGGCCTACTAGGAACTGGGCTGCACAGCAGGAGGTGAGTGGTGGGCCAGTGAGTGAAGCTTCATCTGTATTTACAGCCGCTCCCCACCACTCACATCACCACCTGAGCTCTGTCTCCTGTCAGATCAGTGGCAGCATTAGATTCTCATAGGAGTGTGAACCCTGTTGTGAACTGTACATGTTAAGGGATCTATGGTGCGTGCTCTTTATTAGAATCTAATGCCTGATCTATCATCAACAAGACAAGGGATAACAAGTGCTGGAGAGGCTGTGGACAAAAAGGAACCCTCATACACTGCTGGTGGGAATGTAAACTGGTACA
>PVKE010018160.1:0-29888 GCA_004027555.1 Craseonycteris thonglongyai
TATCTTCAGTGCATATTTATTTTTATTTTACTTTTGACAGATAGAGAGAGAGACAGAGACAGAGACAGCTAGAGAACCGAACTGTGGAAACTCCCCAGTTCAGCATGTGGGTCCGCCTGGGCCGGAGCCGGGATTCGATCCTCGGTCCTCGGGGCCTCAAAGCGAGCGCTCAACCCGCTGAGCCGTCCCGGCTTTCCCTATATACTGGATTTTGAAATACAATTTTTTTTTCCTTTGTAGTTTCATTAAGAGTAATTCTTTTTCTCTCCTGAAATAGTGTTTTATTTGAATGTGAAGCCTCTGATTTCAAATAGTAAAGGTGTTATTATGCTATAAGGAAATTGTCATTCTATGTTATTTTACAGGTATTTATATGATGGCTTTGATAATATTTTGGTATATATATATATATATATATATATATATATATATATATATTCATTTCAAGAAACATTGTGATATTGGAGATACCGTTATATATCTCAAATGGGCATTTTGCCCAATAACTTATCCCTGGAAGGAACAAATGAAAGTAGGAAAAACCTAAGATCTAAAAGGAAAACTTAGTCTGAGAATCATTGCCAGCGCTTTTTATTGGCTTTTTAATTATTTACAACTCTGTGGTTTCTGTTCCCTATTTTTCTCTTATTTCCTTAACAATCTTCTTCTGTTCTAAACTGTTACTATTTTCTCAGTCTTTCTCTCTGCCTGTTTTCTGTTGATAATGGACAATTTGATTAACTGGTATTTTGCTTTGTGTTCTTTAGAAAAGAACAAGCTGATATTTGTCTATCCAATAAATAAAAAGAACAGGCACTAATTTACAGAGTAATAATCACATACTCTATTTTTCCTCAAGCCACTTTTATGTGAGGGAAATGCTACTTTAATCATTGGCGAGTTATGTGTTTTTCGTGACCAGGTGGCTTCACCATTTTTTCTTCCGTTAATGAGTTCATTTATTCAGCAAATGTTTTATGGCTGATTATATGGCCAGGAATGTCCACCACGAGCTATGATTTTAAAAATAACTCCTTTTAAAAGCCAGCTCTAGTTTACAATATACTAAAACATTATTGCTCACACTGTGGATCATTTTTCTGTTGATGAATCTTAAAACCAATTAAGTAGCTCATAACCTGCAGTTTTAAAGCAATTCAATAGAATGAAATAGATTTAAAAATATCTGATAATATCATTTAAATAAGTATTTTACCATGAAACTTGTTCAGCAACCTATTTACGAATATGCAAATGTGTGTCTGTGTGTGTATGTTGAGTCGTACTGAAATACATATTTGTTACTGTGGTTCCTGTACAAAAAGTTTTGAGATGAGACCCTACTGGAGTCCTCTCACCTTTAACTCCTCCCCTTTCCTCTTCCCTTCTTCCTCCACCTCTTTTCTCTGCCCTGTCACTCTTGTCTTCCCTCTATTCCCATGTCTTCTTCCTTCTCCCAGTTGTCCTTCTCTATCTCCCTCCACCTCTCACCATTCTACCTTCTCCTGAATCTTGATTATTCTCTCTTTCATATCTAACAAAATCACCTGTCCCAGAAGTGATGTATTATGGAACTAAATAATCTATATTGAAAATTACAGTCTTTATACTGCCATCTAGTGGTAGGATTTAAAAACAAGGTGTTCTGAGAGAAGGTAGAACTCTGTAGTCTAGTTATTTATTCTATGATGGCTCCCAGATTTTCCCAGCTAGTTTAGGATTGGCAGGGAGTGCAGTGAATATGCTCTTTTTAAGTAAAGCTTGATACTGAATTTGAAACCTTACTGATCTACTGTATTTTAGAACTTAAATACTCACTCTCATTCTTTCTCTTCTCATCCTGACATTTGTATGTGATTTCTGTTTAGTAGAAATAAAGTGCTGCTTTCTGTGTATCTGTGCTGACTTTTGTTTTGTTTTGTTTGTTTTTTTATAACTATGGCTTATGTTTTCTGGATAAATTGAAGCATATATATGAGGGCTGTCTGGAAAGTATCCAGCCATGAAACAGTTCTCGTTATATTGACAGTGGCTGGATTTTTTTTTTTTTTTTTCCAGATAGCTTTTGTATGCCAACTTGTGACTATTAGCAAGTTTTCTTGATTTTGTCTAGAAAACAAAAGAAAATGGAAGACAAGAACGCAGGAAGACAGAAAATAGAGAATTTGGTGAAACTTGATAATTAGGAATAACCCTTGGAAAATTCATCAGAGAACTGCCTTCTCAATAGCTGGGGCCTTAGAAGAAGTTCAATAGAAATCGAGTAGAATTAGCAAAATAAGTCCATGATATATGGGGTTTTCTCAGTTTCCTGGAAAGAGAAAAACCTAGCAGGACTTACGTGACCTACAGTAAGAATAAGCTCCTCAGTTGACAAAAATTGTGGTTGCTTATATAATGTGTGTGTGTTTGTGTGTGTGTGTGTATACCGTATGTGTGTGTGTGTGTATATATATATATATATATATATATTATATTCATAAATTCTCACTCCTAGAATAAGTTAGGTTAGTGTCTCCCCAATTCATCTAAGCCTCATCAGCTACTTGAGGAACACGTTGCATTGTGCCCATCACTGGGCTTCTCAGATCCTCAACAGCCAAGCTCTGACCACAAGTTCCCTTCCCCAATTTGTTGTCATTCCACCAAATAATTCTCCTGTCTCAGCCACCATTTCCATGAATTTTCATGATGACAACTCCACCTTTATCACATAGTTTCCTTTTCCTGGAGGACCTTTTCTGTCTTCGGCAAAAGACTTCTTCAGATGTCTTCTTTTCTAAAAAAGTACACACTAAATTATAAACCAATTTATTATATATATATATATATATATATATATATGAATATATATATATACACACACACACCCATATATATATATATGAATATATATATTTAGGATTTTAAATATTTAATATAAATATATATTTACATGAAAAATGCCTTACTTCCTTTTTCTAGTGTCTGGCACACAATAAACAATAAGTATCTGCAAAACGAATGAATAGCATTCCCAAAGCTGTTGCTATTTTATGTCAAAGGGCCATCAGTAATTTCCTGGTGTTCTTGAGTATATTATTTCTAATGTTTCCCAAGTTTATTTCATAGCAGTTAATATTAAAGAATATTTGGTAGTATATTACAGATGCTTGATATGATTTAAATTTTAACAGTTTCTAAAGTTGAACCCCTGTGGGTGAAAAATACTTCTTTGGCCTCTAAATGGTCTTAATGAAAAGTTTTTGCTGAATGAAAATTCTAGTCAGTGCTTATTTATTCTTTAAATCTCAGGTAAAATATGTTACCTGTGAAACTAGAGTAAATAATGGTTTTGATTAGATTCAGGCAATTAATAAAGTTTGCTAGGTTTCTTATATAGTAGTAATGCCAAATGCATTTTCCGGTCAGGGTGAAACAAATTATACCTCCTGCCCCATTGTAATAAACTGTGTCAGCATCATAGTGCCATAAAATCTGAAAACTATAGAGTATGGATAATCCCACTATAAATTGTAATAAAAATTACCCCCCAGACTCTATATTCTCTCCATTAAGTTCATAGACATTGTCTCTTTGTACATAAAGTTTTATGAAATAAATCGACCAGTTCTCCTGTCTTTACCAGATAGCAAACTGTTTGATTTAAAAGCTGATAATGGTACAATCCGTTTTTTGGTGTTTGCAGTGCTTTTTAAAAACATAACTTTCATCTAATGAACCTTAAGTAGAAAGAAAATGCTACTATTATTTGCACTCTGCAGTGAATTACTCTTTGTGAGGAAGAATAAATGACATATTTACTGTGGTGGGCCCATTTGTTGCAGCCATAAAACAATGATTTGGTTTCTTTCCACAGATCTCTATAATCTTAAAGGTATATTAAACAGACCCAAGCACCAATCTATAATAGCTTTGTGTCAATTGTTTCAAACCTTTCATGTTTAGAAAGAATTGTCGATTTGGTGATTGCATTTTTGTCTCTTCTGAGCTAACACAAAGGACTCGTAACCACACATGGTGTGGCCTTTGTCAGGAGTGGGTATTTTAAATTAGTCCTCTATAAACCCAGAGCCCTTTAAAACAGAGGAAACCTTCTAGAGATCTAGATTGTAAATCCACAAGGAACATGAATGAGATTCTGGGGAAAGTCATATATTATCATGAAGGTAAAGTATGTGTCATTTAAGGTGAAAGTTAAAAAAGCTTAAGGCTTTGCAACACAGAGCAGGTAGAAATATTCCAGAGCAGAAAAAAAGTGAGCAATGATGGCAGAGAGTGAAAGGTACATAAAGAATGAAGAATAGTGTAGTTTTACTGAATTGTAAGCTGTAATGCACTCACACACTCATTGCATAGGATATAAAGCTTATTACATGCATGATATATGCTATGAATTACTTGGAGGAGAGGTTCTGAGATCCTTTTTCTCTGAAAGAGCAAGTCTTTGAACTCTGCTTCTTACATTCTTTGCAAATACGACCTTCCAACTGTGCATACAGAGAGAATAGTGAATAAAAATGGCTAAGAAAAAAATAAATGAGAGGAATCGTTCTCAATTTTTATTACTCAGGTCTCTAAAATGTTTTCTCAGTAGATTTTTTAATGTATTCCCAACAGCCACAAAAACTCTGTAGCATTTCACGTTCTATAGCTTTCCTTATTAAAAAATAAAAAGATAGATCTGCTTTTTGTATTACCAACCTACGGATACTTGATAGCCCCTGAGATTCTCAGTGCCAACTTTCTGCCCAAATTAGGAAACTCTCTTGATCTGTAGGTACACTGAGGGCAAAAAGTAGCAACCAGCAAAGGAGGTGTCAAAATTGTTATTAAATAAGAATTTGAAAAATTACTTCAAGGATTGTAGTAAGTAGGCTAACACAGTTCTTTAATCCTTGGAGATTAAACTTTATTATGGCATAATAGTTGCTTTTGGAAATATGACCATTAGTAGTGAAAGAAAGGGTAAATTATGGTCAGTATGTGAGGCAAGCAACAAAGTGCAATCGGTCTTATAAAGATATGTATTAAAAACTGTTTCAACAATTAACCTTTAGCTAATGCTTATATGTTGTTCATAATTTATATACATTATCTTTATGTGTTGCATAGCTAATGTATAGGTACTACTGCCTGTCTTGCACAGATAAGAAAACTGAGGCTCATGTAACATCATCCACTTATTAATGGTAGAGCCTTGAATAAATTCAAAGCATTTTAATACTCTAAAGCCAGTGTGTGTATGGGTGTGTGTGTGTGTGTGTATGTGACACACGACTTCTGTAAAATAGCATGAAAATAATTTCATGTTGCTGAATATTGGCATTATGGTACCACATGTATTTCAGTTTCTCCAGCATCTTGCAACATTTAAAACAACAGCCTCGAGCTATAAGTTAACCTTTCTAGGTGTGGGGAAATTTTGTCAAAGTGTGGTTCACTGAGTTTCAGAGGTCGACATCTATGTCATTTTTAGACATATCTGTACCCTGCCTGGAGCTCTCTTGAGCAAGGAATTGGCTAAACAGACACACACAGCTTATACAACAGACGTGCCTGTTAAGTCTTGCCTCACTCTAGTGGTGAGTATTTTCTGAAAAGCACAAGAGGAAACCACAAAGTAAAATTACAGCCAACATTTATTATTGCTGTTATAATTATATTTATTTTTCTTAGATTAATGAGTTCAATAAAATTCTAAGCACTAGCCAATAGCTAATAATCATTATAACATTGCAGTTTTAGAATTATCCTGGCTTATATAAGCAGATGTTCTGAAATGCCTTCTTCAAAATTGGAAAATAAATTCCATAATATGTGTCTTTGGTTATTGAGAATAGCTTCATAGTAAGACCTGACATTTCCCAGTTTTGTTTCAGTTTCTCTTTAGAATCTCATATAGTATGTATTCTATATTTCTGTACCTCTTTTACAATTTAATAAAGTTTATCAAGGAGTAAAATGCCTTGTATGCTGTCTAAAACTGATTGGTATCATGATATGTGGTAGCAAGTATTTTCCAACACATTCTCGAAGCCTTGCTTATAATGGAACATAATCCATTCGTAATCTAACAAGTGAGTACTGACTGGTGGTGGAAGGTTTAGTGGCATTTTTGTGCCCACTGGTATAATCTGCACTAATCAAGGTGGGATCATCTTCAGTTATGTGTTTTATTATCTCATTATCCATGTGCAACCAGGACAGTTATGAAGAGGCCCATTTCTTTCCTTCCTTGGCCAACTGTGATCATTCTTATGTTAATAACCATAAAAATCCCCTCATACTTACAAGTAAATCCCCTTTTACTTATAACTTAAACTAGTTTTAACAGAAGTGTGCATAATCTGATTTAAATTAAGTGGAAGACTACATTTTTTTCAGATTACAAGCCTAAATAAGCCACTGAATGGTTCTATAGCTATTTTTTTTTCGGTGTTGTGCTCTGTATTTTTAATTCCAGATTACATGGAGAATAGAATCATCCTTACTTACAGCAATAGTAAGCTATCACAGAATCAGATTCATAATTACATTAGCAGGTGTAGATGATGAGGGAACTTGCAACAGCTTTTGTAGCAGTGGATATTATGAACAACTTTATTTCCTATCACTGTGAGAACAGATAAACATTGGTGGTCCATTTATGAAGTACAGTACTATTAAAGTGATGAGCACAGTGACTAAAGCGAAAGTATAAATAAATCTCAAATGTAATATTAAGGAAACCATGTCATAGACTGTGATATCATGAAATACAATTTTTAAAAGAACAAAACTGTATTGGTGCTTGTTCATTGACACATATGTAATTAAAGCTTAAAAGCTTGCATAGGAAGGATATACACAAGAACACAATGAAAAGGTAAACAAAAGGGGGGGGAATACAAAAAAACCCCAATGCTTTTTGTTATATTTTACTTTTTATAATGACCCGAAGGAAGGATTGCAAATGTTAAGATTGTTTTAATCTTTTGGGAGAATAAATAGGTGGGCATTATATGTATGTTTGGAATTTTTTTTTTTTTTTTTAAGATTTATTATATTGCTTTTGACAGAGAAAGAGAAAGAAGGGGCAAGACCCAGTGCAGTCTCCATAGTTGCAAGTCATCGGTTTTTGACATGGTTTCATTCCACACAGGTGGGCAGGGGCCACAGGGCAGGAACTGGGCTGGGGGCCTCGTGCATGGGAGGCATGGCCCCTTGAGCCAGGAGCTGTATGCGGGGTGAGAACTGAATTGGGGGCCTCCCACATGGGAAGCACACCCCAGTTCGTTATATGGGTCTACACGGGCCAGGGCCAGGATTGGATCCTTGGTCCCTGGGGCTGTGAAGCGAGCACTTACACTGAGCCATCCGGCTTCCCTGGAATATCTTAAAGGACATAAAAGAAAAGCTATAAATTATTTAACTCAGTTTTACAAGCAAGTTTTTGTGAGAGCAAATACTGGTTCATATGTTAAATAGCTCTTCATAGTTCCCCTTTTACATCAAGGGGGTTGCTTGTGAGAAACAATGGGAGAAAACAACTTTCAGGGTTGGGGGTCATTGAAGGAGAAAGGGGAGTAGACATACTGACTTATTTAATTGATATTGGAAATGTGCACACATAGGAAGAAGACCTTTGTTAGCATATGAACATGCATGGATTATCATGAGCCATCCGGGCCTCTCAGGTCTCAGTGTGGCTTCAGGGACAACCAATGCTTAGAGCTGAGGTGACTTGCCATCTTGGTTATGGAAATCAGGGCAGATGATGTTCTGAATACATATTAGTAACACATTAGAAATTTCAGAAATTACCCAAGCCTGAATGTTATGGGTTTGTACCAATAAAAATGTTATTTATCTTTATTATTATATTAAAACATACACACATATTCTCTCTCTCTCTCTCTCTCTCTGTCTATCTCTCTCTCTCTTTCTCTCTCTCTCTCTGTCTCTCTCAAACTTTTGTATTTGTTTGACACCTGAACATGCTGACCTCAGCCACTACACAACCCACCAGACTTTTGCCAAGGGCAGCCCGAGGCCCTCCATCATGGCCCTTATCTTCTTCAGAAATTGGGTCTCCTCACAGAACTGAGATAGACTTTCATAAAGAAGTTAGTGTAAACTCAGTTTAAAGTTAGGAAAGCAAAAAAAGATTAGTATGTGCCTTCATGCTCTCTCCCAATACAGTATTTATGATAACCATGCTCTCAAAACACTTGCTGCACCTGGCCTGGCCTGTAGGCAGATTTGCTTTGCTCTTGTTCTTCAGGAGTTTTTTCTAGAGACAGCACCACCTGCCCAGATGGGCTCCTTCCCTGACCACATCAGAGGCTCAGGAAGAGGTCTAAGTGAATGAGCCCCAAAGTAGTATTCAGCCCTGAAGCCAAAGGGTATCACAACTCTGTTTCCAGATGGTATGGATCTTATCGGTTTTCTGAGAGACTAGGTCATTTAAGGTGGGGTTTTTAGCTAATGATCAAAATAATGTCTCCATAAAAACAAACCAATTATACAGAGACTGTATATTTGCAAACTGATGGAATTATCTTTACATAGAAAAGCCTATCACTCATAGAACTGATATGGGAAACACCTTTACTCCAGGGTTTTTTGTTTTTGTTTTTTTAAGATTTATTTTATTATTTGAGAGAAGGTGAGAGAGAGAGAGAGAATGGGGAGGGCCCAGAGCTGTCTCCATAGTTGCACATCATTAGCTGTGACATGGTTTTATTCCACACAGGTGAATGTGGGGCCACGTGGAACAGGAACCTAACCAAGGGCCTCTCACATGGGAGGCAAGAACCTTCACTACCATTCGGTAGTTACTAGTTGTGCTGCAGTTCAGTGTGTGGGTTTGCCAGGGCAGGGCTTCGATCCCCGGACCTCACAGGTGCAAGGCAAGCACTAAACCTGTTGAGCTATCCCGACATCCCCACCTTTACTTTAGTTTTACAGAATAAATATTTCTCAGAACACTTGAGCACACACATCCTTCAGCCTAAATTGAAACAAGAGGAAAACATCTAGCAGCACTTAAATTTTGGTCCAAAAATATTTTTTGCAGGTCATTTTTTAATAGCTGCCTACCCAAGCATAGAAGAGTGCTCAGCAGTGTCCTGAAAAGTCAGCACTACTTTTGCCCTCATAAAGGCAAGTAGCATTCTAGGATTTCAACATAATAGATCATGGCATCCACAGATATAACATCTAAGATTTCTGCTTCTCACAGGTGTTCCAGAAGTCTGGATGTAGTACCTATATTTTGCTAACTTACAGGTTAGAGTCAGGAATACATAGGGAGTGAGTTTCACAAGTGAGCTTCCCCGGCTGTAGGACTCATCTCCTTGATTCTTTGTATTCTTTACTTGTGGCTCACACAGTAACTCTTGGGAATTGTTGGAGGGAAAGGCTTGTGCATTCTTGTCTGTGTGTGTATGAGAGAGAATCAAATGAGAAAGAAAACTTTCCGAACATAAAAAATAATAAAAAAAGTGACATGAAGAGGTGCATGAGAAATAACTCTGAATGGAAAAATATGTTATGGGGTGTGTTGGACAAGTGTGTCCATTTCTGAAAGCAAAGGGAAGAGAGAGTTTTTAAGAAGAGGCCAGAAGTGAAATGGAAGAGAAAACCAACAGTCTTGAAAGCCATAGAGAAACCCTGTGGCATGTATACATAATTTACAAATATGAATATTTTTGACAGTTTTAGAATGTAGCTTCAAGAATTCCAAGGGTCTACTGTATGTCTAAGAGGACCATTAAATCATGATTTCATATTAGGACTTCTGGTCTAGCAGGTTTAAGATAAGTGAGGCACAGCGTGTAAAACTATTTGAAGAGGGGTGGAGGGCAACCGCAACATTGATAGTAAATGTGCCACAGTAGCTCCTCGGGCCAAGTTTTGTTTTAATCTTTTTACTTGTAAACCAGCAAAGAAGCTTTCCATGCTAAGTCCCTTACATGCCAACATGCCAACTCGCCATACACAGCATAACTGATACAGAAGCGAAAATGTTAAGTCCAAGGTAGATTTTCTGCCCTTTCCTAAACATTCTTTATAATAAAAGGATTGTGATTCATTAGTACTTAAAATTATTACAGCAGATCTGAGTCTTTTTCTTGAAAGATTCACTTCTACCCAGTCTGTGACCCAGAAAACACAGGTAGAACAAAGGGGCCAACTTAAGTGAAGAAAAAAAAAGTGAATAAAAATGCCACAGATTAATGCCTCAAATCGTCTT
Organism: Craseonycteris thonglongyai; assembly: GCA_004027555.1. Taxonomy (NCBI): domain Eukaryota; kingdom Metazoa; phylum Chordata; class Mammalia; order Chiroptera; family Craseonycteridae; genus Craseonycteris; species Craseonycteris thonglongyai. The sequence goes on from PVKE010018160.1 coordinate 10,241, forward strand.
CTCTGTGCATTACAGATGAAAATGAGTTTGGTGGTCTCATCATTCCCTATATGTATTAACCACAAAAATGACTTCCTTATTAAAACATTGTAAGTCATCTCTGCCTAAGTGGGTTCAGTTTTGTATAAGTCAGTTGGAGTTGGTTGGCCAGGGTTTTGGGCAATTGTAACACATGAACCAAATGGGAAGGTAACGGGAAATAGTGGTGTACTGAGATCTCAGGGGTGCGACTGGAGTTCAGGGCTCCTGGTGGATTCTGGAGAGTCATATGAGGTCACCAAGTATGTATAAAAGCTCACTTATTAATGGAAAATTTTAATCACAAGAGCCTTTTCTGCACTTCCAAAGAGCACAAGGCAATTGTAAATCTGTAGTCATTGTCCTTTTACAAATAGGAAAAGTCGTTTTAGTTATGATTCTTTAGAAAAGTGAATTGCTAGTAGCCATTGTGATAATCTCAATAAACCTTAACTTGTAGTATATTTGAAATAACTTAATTTCTTCATTGTAGTTTCGAAGCAGTGACTCGTAGTAATGACAGGTAGGTTGCAGTGTCAAAATTATTTTCCTGAAAGGAAAGAGAAGCCAGTTCAATGTGATTTAGCTAAGAAGTGAATAAAAACTTATGAACATTTTCATTCCCATGTCATCCCATGGCCTATTCAAACCAAAAATATAATTTTTTAAGACTATAAGAGTAATAAGAATTTAATAATTGTGACTTTCTCCCCACAAATGTTAATATTAGAATATAAGCCTGAATGTAATTTTTTAAATAAAGTGTTAAGTAGACACTTTTATCATTATATTGCAGAATATTTTTCCAACTGGGAACCACTGGGATCATTTTAAGTAGAGACCTGCATTTATTACCATCATGTTCATCAATAACTATTAAATTTTATGTGTACAGGGAGTATAATTGATAGGCTCTCTCCTCTCAAGGAGTAGACAGAATAATAAGGGATGCAAAATAAGTATGTGCTTAAGTATAAATCAAAGTGCGAGAGTCCCATAAAATATATAAATAAAAAATTGGTTGGGAAAGCCGGGATGGCTCAGCGGGTAAAGCGCTTGCATTGAAGCCCCGAGGACTGAGGATCGAATCCCGACCCCGGCCCATGTGGACCCACATGCTGAACTCGGGTGTGCCCCCAGTTCAGTTCTTGCCGGGACCTATGTGGGAGGCTCCCGGCCCAGTTCCTGCCCTGCGCAGCCCTGTGCCCACCTGTGGAGTGAAACTATGCGGAAAACTAATGTCACCTATGGAGATTGCCCTGGGCCCTCCCCCTTCTCTCTGTCTCTCTCTGTCTCTGTTTCTCTCTGTCAAAAATCAATAAAATAAATCTTAAAAAAAAAAAAAAAAGGCTTTTTTTTTTTTTAAAGAAGAGATTGCATTTCGTTAGAAAAATGAAACAAAGGTAACTGACTACGGTACCATTGTCTAGGAAGGGTGGATTTCTGTTGGCTGAATTGCAGGTGGAAGGGAATAACCATATCCAGCTGAATTAAGGAACTTTGGGGATAAGACGCATAAGAGTTCTGAATAAGAAATGAATTGTGGGACATTTGGGGAGAGCTTTCAAACCTTATTTGTTAGATGGTGGGGAAAATTCTAGGTTATCAAATAGGAATGTTCTGAGGAAAGTCTTGCGTTCATTCAGTTACTGGAGAAATCCCGTATGGGATGAATGCATTCAGCAGTACGTTGGGGAAGTTCATTAAAAAGTGGTATGAAAAGAAAGGAAGGGCTTCAGGAAAATTGTGGGGTAAAAGCAGTAACAATTAGCAGCTGATTTAAGAAGGAGGACAAATGAAATGAATGAGATTTTAAATGTGGGTGGCCAGGAGAATTGGGGGGGGACTATGAATTGAGACTTGAAAGCACAAGACTTGAGTTTGAAATGACATTTGGACGTTCACGTGGAGAGGGTGCTCTACTTAGGAGCCTGGTGTTTAGGGGAGAGGTTAGAGTGGGGAACGTGGATTTGGTATTCATCTCCTCTGAGGTAGTAACTGAACTTGCAGAAATTGTGGCATTGTGGGAAGTTTCTGAGAAGCTTGCCAGTAGACGCAGAATGAAAGTGTTGGTAGTGGAATCTCAAGGAGAAAACTAACATTGAGGTGTATGCAGAGAGGAGATGAAGAGGAAGTCGTACATGCGAGGGTGTATGTGTGTGTGAGGTGTTGCAGGGTGGGGTGGGAGAGAGAGAGAAACATCAAGACCCAAGAGAATTAAATAGTGTACATAGAATAAAACCTGAAAGGACCAAATAGTGTTTTATGGCAAGCCATATGGTTTCTGGGACAACTACTCAATGCTGCCATTATAGCACTAAAGTGCCAGAGACAAAATAAATGAGCAGGGTTGAATGAAACCTTATTTATACAAACAGGTGGCAAGGCCAGCAGGCCCGGTGAGACCACCCATCCCTGAAACCAGAGAGTCAACCCAGAGTCTTGAAAGCTGTAGAAAGGTCCAGTGGTATTACAACTGAGAAGTAGACCTCGCACTAGGGAATTATAAGAGCATTATGAGGTTATTTTTTAATATAATGGGAGCAAAAGCCATTACACTGTCATGTGTACAGATAGGAATTAGGGGAAAAAATGAATAGGTTGCATATTATAGCTACACAGTAGCAGCATCCAGGATTTACATAACTGACTGAATTTTTAAGTCTTCATTTGGAGTTAGATCAATCACAGTTGCGGCTGTGTAGAGGCATCCCATTTCATTAGCAGTCACAAAAGGACAGCAAGAAGAAACAGCGGAGTGGAAACATCAGTTACCAGAGTGGGACTCGGGAGAGCTGCTTGGAATCTTTGAGCTCACCATGCTTTGAGTCCAGCTTTATTTACTTACACATTTTTCTCTCATCATGAATCTGAATATGCTAGGAAAATCAGGCCTATGTTTGACCAGCTGATACTGTGAAAGCGAATGAGGTCAGAACATTGGCTGTACAAATACATGATGAAGAACATGCTTCATCACCCTTGAGGTGACCAAGCCCTGAGTTAGAAATGACGACTGTATGGATAGCCAGCTTGAGGTGACCAAAGAGAAAAGGCTGGTTCCGTTTTCACAGAATATTCAGACGACTGTCCCTGATGATTCTCAGGCCTGCATCTCCAGCAGGATCTCCTCCTGAGCTCCTCTGACTCATACAAGCTGGAGCGATCCTTACCAAAGGACATCATTCAGATGACGTCCTTCCGTTCCGTGCCCGCCAATGACTTTCCTTCCCACCCAGAGCAGAACTCAGAAATCCTTACATTGGCCCCCCAGACCTCCTGGGCACACCCACTGTCTGTGCTCATCCACGTTGCTTTTCCTTTGTCAGCTCCATGGGAAGCCTCCTTGCAGGTCCTTAGGCACCTAAAACCTGTCACACCTCAGAGACTTTGTACCTATTATTTGCTCAGCCTGGAATGCCAACGCTCCCCCCCCCAAAACAAACAAACAAACAAACAAAACCACACCACCTCCCACATCAGCAGCCTCCCTCATCTCCTTCAGGGGCTGTGTCCTCTTCTCCATGAGCCTCTCCTGACCACGCTCTCTAAGTTGTCTGCCTGCCTCCCACTAGCCCCTGTACCCTTCCTCGCTTTGTTTCCCATGTCACCCATCTGACCCCACATGTGTTTTTTCTTTCTGGTATCTGCCTCCCACCAGTGTGAAAGCAGGAATGTTTACTCCTTTGGCTGCTCTCTCCCTGGCTCCCAGAAGTGCTTTGGTACCTCAGAGGTGCCCAGTAAATAACTGTTGACTAAGTACATAAATGAATGTTTGCATCAAGAGAAGTGGCAGTTTTGTACATTGTTCAATAGATAGTCTGTAGTGGTATCTTCAGTTGAGGTGCATTTAAAAAGAAAACTGCCTAATTTGAATTAGTCCAGGAGTAGGTGAGCGGCTTGTAAATAGTGACACTCAGGACTTGATACAAGGAATGGTTGGAGAAGCACTAAATTTACTGTCAGGGTAAAATCAGAATGACGATTGACTGTTAAGCAGCAGGGGAAGAAACTAAGGACAAGCAGTGGGAAATCAATTGCCCAAGGTCAGATGGCACCAAGTGACAGAGCCAGAAGTCACACCCATGTTCTCTGAAGCCAGAGCCCTGTTTCTGTCCTAAAGAAACACAGTGACTGCCCTTTCTGGAGCAATTCCTGCACTGAATGAGGTGGAGGAGGACTCTTCGAATCTCTGATGCTGTAATGCTATGGATTTCACCCTGCCCCTCACTTTCCCGTCCCACACCCCTGCCCCCGCCCTCGTCCATTGCCCTGCTTTCTCACAGAAAGCAGTGGCTCTCTTGGAAGCCCCGGTTTCTCTAATTGGGGCATGCTTCAGCCTTGGCAGGGCAAACAATGAGGGCATCTGCAGGTAGCAGGCAGCCTGTCAGTGGCTGAGAGAGGGAGAAAGAAAGGCTGGCAGCAATGTAGTCCCAGCCCGCTTGGCTCCTCACACCCCCTTCCATCTGCATGCACCCCTCTCTCCTCCAGTTCTGGTGGGCGGGGAGGTAAAGGGGATTGAGTAATTCCTTCTGTGACTCATTCTGGATAGGAAATGTCCATCTGTAAATTTCAGTGTCTGTCTATAGACTGTTGTATTGTAGTGACCTATGGAAAAACTGTTCTTTTAAGAATAGCTACACAGGCCAGTGTATTTCTAAGGAATTTAGAATGTTTAATCGTTCGACAGAACCTAGGTGGGGGAGGTAAGAATGCACACTGGTGCCACTATGTCTGTCAACCCACTGTTACCTGGGAGGAAGAGTAAAGTTTAAATTTCTCATGTGAGTTGAAGAGAGGCAGACGTGAGCTAGAGCTTGGGGTAACCACGTATCTGGGAGGATCCACCCATATGAGCCTCCTTCCTGTCAGGTATGAGCTTGAGGTGACAAGCTTTGTTCCCCTGAGCAGTAAAGCCAACCCATGGCCCCTCCCAGCTGCATCCTGCCTAAGGCCCAGTCAAGGATCCGAGATGATTCTAGAGGCAAATACCTGTAAATACACTTTGCATATTTTGGATTGAGATGGGAATCATGTGCTTTTAGTTTCCTTTTTTATACTCATAGCCCACTTCCCTGTGCTGCTGAGTCCAGGTTGCCTCTTAGGTGGAAAATAGAGAGGCAACCTGGTCAGATCTCATGCTGCTCACTCTGGCTCTTGTCATCTGGTGGCTGGAATGTGGCCGGTTTCTAAAGGCTCCCTTCCATCATCAGCTAGGATTATTAGCTGCAAGTTGAGCAGCATGTCTCTTAGGCTTTCCCGGGCTTCTTCACATGATGGCTAGGTTCCAAAAACAGCCAGAGACATGATTTATCGGCGTGTTCTTTACAGTAACAATTCATAGATGGGTATTTGAAAGTCAGAGTAAATAGGCTCAACTTCGGGTGTTGGTGGTGTGCAGTTACCTCCCCAAAGATTGTGTCACGTGGAATGCATCTCACCCAATGTCCCACAGTGCCTCCAACCCAGAGGAAAGACATCTTCGCCAGCACAACTGGCTGATCCATTTTTTCATTTAAGAGGAACAAAATTTCAAATATAAATTCTTTTCAAGCATTTGTATGTCACCTGCTGCTGCTCTCTATAACTTAGGGAAGTACCGGTAGATATGTTTTTGTCTCAGGTGCCCCGTCACGATTCCATTTTCTCTGAATGGGCTCTCCGGAGAAGAATGGGTGCTTCCTAAGTGAGCGGAAAAACCTCAAAGACAAATGGAGGTTAACTAGCTCTTCCACATTTAATAAAAGAGTGGAATTATGCAAGTATGCAGATAAGCTAATCATCTGACCTAATCAGCAATGCAGATTTTAAAAAGCTGTTCTAATTACTTCCTCGACTCAGCTGAAAGTATGGCTAAAAAGAGTTCCCCAGCATGATGGTAGCAGATGTACTTCATAATATTGATTGAAAATATTGGAAAGAAATCCTCAATTATAATGCTCCTGAAAAGTACATCTAAAAAGATACCATGTTTAACATATTTTAAACTTTCATTGAAATGTAAACATAACAGAATTGAGATGATCAGCTCTCACACACCAGTTACTTGGGGTCCTTCGAACAGCTTGACTCGAACATTCAGAGTCAGATTGCTTATTGGTTGACTGCCAGTATCTCCCTTGAGTTGTAGTACTTACCTGTGGAGAGCTCTACGTAGTTGTCTTGGACAAACTGGGACCACCAGCACATTCTCTTTTCTTTAGCAATTTGTTAATTTGGTATCTAGGCAAAGGAATCTTAGTGCATGATGTTTCAACAACTTCAAATGTTAAATTGTTGACATTTATAGGCATATGAAACACCACACAGTATGTGATTTGGAAGTCTACAGAGATCTGTTACTAGTTTTCTTGGCTGAATTTGAGTGGTTATGAATGATTGTTAAATGAATCATTCAGTAACAGGATTGCCCAAAAAGGAACTATCAATTCCTGGTTAAAGTGCCTATATCACACCTGTGTCCTGTGCTACGTGAGTGCTGGTTGTTCTTTGCCTTCTGCAAGCTGCTCAATATCTTCCCCATACTTTCTTTTTAATATACAAGGGCTGCCCTAAAAAACTCCAGCTGCTGTAATATAGGAAGAACTGTTCCGTGGCTGGATACTCTCCAGACAGCCCTCCTAAATTAGCCCACGCCAGTTTCTGTTTCCTGCAGCCAAAATAAATCTTCAATGATCCAGTGCCTTCAGTGCCTTTGGAATGACTGAATGCCTACGTGGCTCTGTTAAACCAGGTGTAGAACTGGTTCCTTTCTTTACAAAGAGTTCCTCCAACATCCCTCTTCTAGGAAGTCTTCTCTAGGGGTCAGATGGAAAATAGTCTTTTTGTCCCGCTGTGTGTGGGACGAAGAAAACATTAAAAAACTCTTTAGTAAGGAAGTGAATGCTGTATTTGAAGAATTGATGAAGGCTGGGTCACATGACAGTGAATTGGTTTATTTGAGGACCAGAAAATATGGATAATTCAATATATAATTTATTACAATTTCTTTGCTAGTGACTGAAACTAGAGTATAGTTATGCAATTGGAAGTCACAAGATGTAATACTTTTCTGTATCCAAATTTGTACATCTTTAGATCAGCATTTCTCAACCTGGCACTAGTGACATTTTTAGACTGGTTAATTTTTGTCATGGGGGACTGACTTCCCTATGTATTGTATGATATTTAGGAGTTATCACTGGCTTCTGATGCCAGTAACATCTCCCTCACTCCAAGTTATGACAAATGAAAATGTCTCCAACATTGTTAAATGTCTGTTGGGGGGCAAACTTGCCCTTCTTTGAGGACCACTTGATTTGGTGTTTTTGAGTTATTTTTTCTTTAAACAACTGTTATCAAATACTTTCATTGTTCAAAGTACATTTTAATATGTTTATATAATACTTAAGTACTGAATGTATGGCAGATACACTAGTGCAATAGGTTCAACAGATATAACTTCTTTTCTTACCAGAACCTTTCTAGGTATAATTTTTTATAATTAATATTGTAAATGTTAAGTAGAATCTTAAGAAGTTGTCTCTTTATGGGTAGAAAATGGTGAAATCCCAGCATTTCCCCGAAGTTCTACCAAATGCATGATATACAGTAAGCAAAAAAAAAATTATTTGAGAAAAAAGTGAAATTGTAAATGGATCCAGATGTCATTGGAACCATGATTTTAAGTGAATCTGCTTTGCTTTGCCAGCAGTGTTGGTTTTAGAAATGTTCTATAGGCAGGTTTCAGGAGCAGCAACCTGGCTGGGGTTGAAGTGTCATGTATTTTAACATTCAGTTTTGCTAGTGGAGTAGTTTTAATTTAAAAGGTGTGTATATTTTGTGCTTGAGGTGAAGTCTGATGGAAATCCTAGGCAGTGGTTGCTAAAACTATTCAACGAAGGAGGTGGAAATGAAATGTAATTTTTAAAAATATATGTTAACATATGAAATGCTGACTACAGTCTTCATTTGAAAGGATTTGATGTTCTGGTCAACAAGGGTCAGCTCATTAGTCTATTTCTGGCTTTGGCAAGTTCATAGTGGGAGGAGAATCGTATCTGGAGATGCCTTTTTGAAAAATAAAAACGAGGATGGAGATGAAGAGTACTTTTTGGCATACATAAACACACTACCACTTCTGTCCTTTTTACCTTCACATTTCCACTTATAGCAGTAATGAACTATATGGTAATCATTCTCTGATCTATGAAAAAACGTCGAGTCTTGTGAACTTTGTTCTTCTTAAACTTATGAGAATTGTAAGCAACAGTAATAAAATGGCAGAACCATGGAGAAGCTGGAGTGTCCAGTGGTCACTCATGGAGTAGCTAATCAGCTTCTGATTTGGTAAAAGCACGGGTTTTAGAGTTTTTAGTCTGTAATCAGACCCTGAAACTATGGAGACTTGATGGAGGTTTTGTAAAGCAGATGAAAACAAGAAAAGAGTCAGTGAGTGCTGAGTACATAAAATCCGTCACTTTCGCTAATTCCTGGGATTTCTAGACAATTCCATGCATGTGGTATACACAGAGGAGACCTCCATGCTTCACGTTGGTCCAGGACAAGGATAACTGTCTTCACACTAATTTTAACTCATCTATATGCCTTTTTTCCCCAGCACAAATGGATCCCCGTGGCCTATCTCCCAGACAAAGTAAAAGTGACAGTGATGATGATGACCTGCCAAATGTGACCTTAGATAGCGTTAATGAAACTGGATCTACGGCCCTTTCCATAGCCAGAGCAGTACAAGAGTAAGTATCACATTCTCAGGATGAAATGAGAATTGTCAAGGTGTTCAATGGATAATGGAAACAGCGGCATCGCCTGCTCCCCAGACCTGTCATTCTAGCCCCGCCTGGCACGCGTGTCAGCATCTTTCCATTCAGCCCTATGTTCTTTGGGAGGAGATGAGGAGTAAGCCTGGAGTGTTTTACAGAGCTGAAGATTTGTGGTTTGATTAGAAGTAAGACTTCTGTGCCTCTTTGCTAAAGCCTTCTGCCCCTTCTCCTTAACTCCACAATAAAATTGTTCTTTCTGAATGGCACTATTCCATTATCATCATCGTTGTTTCTATCCATCTACAACAGTCAAGAGAAATAAAGTGTAGCAAGTGTTATTGTTTTGAGAGTACAGACTAGCTTTCTTGAGATTTCAAGTTTGGAGATAATATGTTAAAAAATCAGAATCATGTAACTTTTAAAAGGATCTTTTCTTTCTCCTCTCTGGACTGTAGGGTTAGATTGCAGCCCTTGTTCATTGAAAAAAACTGTTTTTCTGTCATTGTCAATACTATATTTAGAATTGAACCTGTGGCTTTTCCACCTCTGTTTTTTTTCTAGGACAATTACTAATAACATAATCTTGAAGAGGAGGATTTAAATAGGCTGTCATTGCTGACATTGCTGACACACATGTTAATTAAGCTTACTCAAAGTGATCTTACTTCCCACATATTAATTCTTTCCCCCAAATATTAAGTACCTACTTGTTCCATGCATTGAGCCTTGAAATAAAAAAATGTATATTTTAAAACATATATGTATATGTTTGTGTGTACAAACTGAGCAATATATTTCTATGTAATATATGTTATATACTTGTTATATATGTGTATACACACAAATATATATGCTATATTAACGGAAACCAGAATATAGTGGATCTAAAACAAAATTTGGAGTCAGATCTGAATTCAGATTTATATTCAAGTTCTCAATAGCTATGTGACTTTTCACAAGTTATTTTAACTACTCTGAGATGTTTTCTCATTTGTAATAAGAAAATGAGAATACTTTGGTTTACATAGGACTGTTGTGAGGGTATGATGCAGTTATAAGGCATTAAAAGCAAATCACAAAGTTTGAACATAGAGGCTTTAATTAATGGGGGAAGTAGTATTATAATTGCTGGTAGTAATAGTGACAATGTATAGTATATGATAACTGGAAAATAACAAATATCACAAGTATCATTCTAATGTACAAATGAAGACACTGAGGATCAGAGGAATTAAATGACTTGTCAAAAGTCACATAATAAATGATAACAAGACAAAGTTTTGGACTTCCAACTTGAAAAACTGATTTTTCTCAAAGAATGCCTATATCTTTTTCTAGCAACATTCTTCCACTTGAACAATTTATAAAAATACTTTTTCAAGTTTGTTCAAAATAACTGGTTGTAGTAACTTAGTTTCTCTAAATCAAATGCTAACTCGAACCAGGACAGGCACTGAATCAAAGAGGCTGCTGAAATCATGTTTAAAGTGGTGGAATGCCAAGTCACTTTGTCACTAGTTCAGTGGTCAGCACTGTGATCATAGTTTGGGTGAACTAAATCTTAAGGTCCAAGATTTTATGTTCTCATTTGTAAAATTAGACTAAATAATGACAAATGTCAATACTGAGATGAATAAGTTTCCTAGACATTTTAATTACATTGTTTTCCTTCATCTTGTGTGTGTGTGTTTATAAATATGTGTGTTTCTTTTCATTCAAACTTTCAAATTTGCAACTGTGGTTACTAAAATCTAAATTCTTCTTATTCCATTTGGGGCTTATGTTGCAAGTAATAGTGTTAACTTCTTAAACATAACTAGGTTTTGTGCTTTAAATATTATGTGCTATAAGATAATAGTATATATTAATGTAAAACTTCTAATAACCTCAGAAACGGAATCTTCATTTTCAACATGACCTCTCTGATTTGCTTTCTGAAAACATTCTCAGGCCACAGGATTTTGTGTAACTGTGTTTATATGCCTACTTTTGTTAGTGTTACAAAAGTTGCATGTGTACCTAGGGAAATGCCAGATGCATTATTCATGTAAGTGTTTTCATTAAACGATTAGTAAAGAGTACTGAGCTGTCACCTGGGAAGCCTAGAATGCCAGGGCCCATTAATAGTTAATTAACCATCATTCAAGACGGAGTATATGTGTGTGAACACGAAAGTGCAAAGATACTGTCAGATAAAGCAAAAAAGATGTTCTACAGAGACTTTGTAAATATAGGTATATTTCAAAATTTACAGTAATATATGGAGAAAATTTTTATAATTGGACAAATAAATACATAGTCTTTGTTAGAGAATTAGAAAATAAAACCTGTGGCTAAAGTTTACCCAAAATTAACTTTCAATATATACCATTGTGAACCTGTCTTTCTGCTCTTCTATTCTTAATGCATATCTCTGTTTCATTATTAATTTCTCTTCCCTCTTTTTCTGTTTGCCTTTGGTTCTTGGTGCCTTCTATGAGTTCATAAGCTGTCAAATAAAAAAAAACACATTTCTAGTATACAAACAAAAATCATAACATAATTCATTGAATGATAAAAGGATAAAACATCAGCTTGGCATGATCAAGATGAGAGGATTTCAAAAGCCATCCGAGGATCTATTTCCTGCTTTTGCAGAACTTTTTTAAGAGAGTTAGCTTGAGAAAAATGTGTTTGCAGGTAGAAGTGATGAAATCAAAGGCTATGTACAGAAGAAGTAGTACATTTTAAAAGACCTGTGCAACCAGTTTACTTTTGTCTTTCCAATTAAATACAATAGGAGCCAAGGTTCAAAGACTGGCCTCTTATTTAATTGGCCACCAGTGGAGTGTCAAAAAAGAGAAAGGGAAGATGAGAAAGGAGGATATTAAGGAAGGAAGCTTGACACTAAATAGGGATGAAACTGCCTTGTCCTAGGCCAGCCCTTAGAACCAGATTCTAATCCACAGGCTATATATTTCCAACTGAAGCTCTCCTTCCCCATTCAAGTTCACCGACTTGCCTCATGCAATAAACATTTGGATTTTTAATTTAGGCTTCCTTTACTGACATTATTATATTTGCATAGCATAAAATTTAATAGGCTAATAAATGTTTTCTAAATGTCTGATATGCATTTTACTGGTTTTTAAAAGGAACTTTTATTAAAACTTCAGTTTAAAAAAATGTTTCCTTTGATTTGAAATGCTGAAGTTGTTTGTCAAAATTGCATCCTGTGACCCACCTTCCCCCATATACTCACATATTCCTTTTTTTTTTTTTTGAAGAACGTTGCTTGGTGGCTAGAGCAGCAACCTGTGGTCAATATATATGGATTTATATAATAATGAGGCTGCTGCTCTGTGCTGGGACTGATCATTTCAAGCACTTTCGTGTTCACTTGATTCCCACTTATCAGCTCAGCATTAATGAATTCACATAAATGAGGGACTGACCACAGAGAGGTCCACAGACAGGGTCTACCATTTTCTTATTTCAATTGTAGAAATACTGTCCAAGTCAGAAACCATGCACTCAGTAATTCTGACAAAGCCACTTCCAGCAATTCATGGAACATCTGTGTTGTTTGGGTGTTGTGTTTTTTGTTGTTGTTTTTTTTCACCCCCAATGGTAAAATAGGGTCATTAACAACTTGACAAACATCATTATGAAATAAGTGTTTGGAAAAAGAGAGTTACCGGCTCATGATTAAAGTGAATTATTGTAATTAACTCTAACTCTAGATCAAACAATATTTTTAAATAGGTACAATCTGGCTTTGTTATCCATAGCTGCTAATTTCTGTACCCTTTTCTTTCTTTTTATTTTTCCTAATGCCAAACATTCATAATTCTTAATTGTTGATATGAGTAGAATAATGAGCGTCCTTCAAGTTTAAGTGTAAATGAATCATAATATCTGAATGACAGCCCTCCTCAGAGATATTTCTGTTTAACCAGGAACAAGCTTTAAACTAAAAGAATTAGAGTCTAGACATAATACAGTAAAACTGAAGTGGAAGAGGGCATAGGGGACAGTGAAACAGATGAAGATGTTCAGGAGATAGATGTACCTCTGTTTCTCAACGTTAGTCTTTTCAGAATTGGTGAGGGCACATTAGTGTTTAATTCACACTGGATCTTGAGTAGTTTAACTCTGACTTTGGTTATAACTCTCAGAGGGGAACAAAAGCAATGTAAATTTGTAATGTTAGTCACTTTACTTAGACTAGCATTGCTGATATTTGTACCTGTTAAAGGGATATCTTGGGAAAGCTGGCATGGCTCAGCGGGTAAAGCGCTGGCTTTGAAGCCCAGAGGACCGAGGATCGAGTCCTGGCCCCAGCCCATGCGGACCCACATGCTGAACTGGGGTGTGCCTCCAGTTCAGTTCTTGCCGGGACCTATGTGGGAGGTTCCTGCCCTGCGCAGCCCTGTGCCCACCTATGGAGTGAAACTATATGGAAAACTAATGTTAACTATGGAGACTGCTTTGGGCCCTCCCCCTTCTCTCTGTCTCTCTCTGTCTCTGTTTCTCTCTGTCAAAAATCAATAAAATAAATCTTTAAAAAAAAAAAAAGGGATATCTTTAAATGGTTCATTGTTGATTACATTTAAGCTAATTCACTATCTTCCTCCCTCTGTTTTTATTTTATTGATCCTTGAACAACACAGATTTGAACTTATACATGATTTTTTTCAATAAATTCTATAAATGTATTTTGTCTTCCTTATGATTTTCTTAAAGCTCTTTTTCTAGCATACTTTCTTGTAGGAGTACTTTATAATGCATACAACATACAAAACGTGTTATTTGACTGTGTAGTATCTGTAAGGCTTCCACCCAACAGTAGGTTACCGGTATTAATAATTAAGTTTTGGCGGCGTTCATATGTGTACACAGATTTTCAAGTGTACAGCAGTCAGCACCTCTAATCCCCACATTGTTCAAGGGTCAACTATATTATTCATGTGCAGTGAGTCCCTTGAAAAAAACAATTTGTGAATTTTTGGAAATAGAGAATTTAATCTTTAGTACATTTTCACTTAAGTGTTCTTTAATAAAACAGATATGTTAGCAAGTTAGATATATGATTGCTTTCTTCAAACTTTTGCTAGTTCAAATATCAAGGTTCTTATTTTAGAAAATTGCATTTAATTATCAAAGAAGGTCAGAAATATTGGAGGTTGTTATTTTTTTCCTTTATTTTTCTTGTTCTAAACTTCTTGACTACTACTGTTATTTCTCCCAATTTCCTCATGTATGATTATGTTCTTGTCTTTAAAATTACAGTAGAGAACAGTATTATAGATGAAGAAGAAAGAGAAAACAGAAGAACTATTACTCAGAGCCTACTTTGGGGCAGATTCTATGAAAACTCATGTAGTTTTTAGTTACTGCCCTATGATCCAGTTTTTATCCAAAAGTTAAAGATATAGGCTGTGGTTCACTTTATCTCCAGAGATTCTACAGCTGGTAATTGGCAGAGTTCATATTTAAATCCAAGTGTCTTGCCATATAAATTCATATTCCCTTATGAAGACTGCTTCTCTTTTTATTCTGTGGCTTTAAACTCTCTAAACTATAATTATCTAAAACAAGCAAAGTTTTTTGAGTCTTGAAAAGTAAGAATATCCTCTTTATGAAATAATTTCAGATTATTTTCATCTTTAATATTATTACTTTAAATTTGACTTGATTTAAGAGGAAATCTATCAAATACCCTCAGAAATATTTTTTAAAATATATTTAACTTTCATAAGTCACATAGCACATTTTTCTGACATTTTAAATATAAGCCTATTTAAATTTAAGGAAACATCAAAAATAAAGATTCTTTTTACAAATTATACCAAACACTTTAAACATAATTTGGAAATGTTAAAAATTAATCTTAATTCAAAATAATGACTTTTATAGAATAAATCTTGGTGTTGGCCAATATGAAGCTTACTTAAATCTAATATTTTAGGTAAGCTTAACCATTATTAATACTTCTTAAAATTCAGTGATTATGATTAAACTTTAAAAGGTTAAGCAAGCCTTCTGTGTAATACCCCAGGTAGCTTTTTCAAATACAAAACATTTATACCAGCAGGGAAATTATAGAAACATATATATATATATTACACCGAAGGGCTTGATTAAAAAGCTGTTTACGTACAGATAGATGCAGTTCACTCTAGGCCAGGTGTATCCAACCTGCAGCTTTGAATGCAGCCAACACAAAATCTTAAAACCTAATGAGATTTTTTTTGCCACTTTTTTTTAACTCATCATCTGTCATTAGTGTTAGTGTATTTGATGTGACCGTGGGACACAAAGGCACTTAATCAAATACAGATGCAGTTCTATCACAGTGACATAGCAAACTGCAGCTCTGCCTTGAAGTGTGGGGATTTAAAATGCAGATATAGAGTGTTCTTTATATCAACTTCACTATTAATATTATTTCATTAAAAGCAATTATTGTTAGAAAATATGGTTTCAAATGTGTTTCAGTATAAACATACACACTGACATTCCCAAAGCCAAAAGATGAAGGTCCCTTTTAGAATCGTTGTGTCAGTCTTTAAAAGGAAAAGTCTTTAAAAGGAGGGGTTGAAATGGTACTTTGTTATCTTATTTTGTATCCCTTGACTGAAAGATCTTAGAGTGTTGGGGTCATGTCTCTTATCTGCTGATTAATTAAGCCCAACTGAGTTGATTGTGCCCCAAGTTCAATACGTCAAATGATTTCAGCTTTTGTTCTTAGATCCTTCCCAGATTCTTGTCTCATTAAAAGAAGCTATAACTTTATTTATTAAGCCTAGCATGTTGGGGACACCTTCAAATTCCCCCTTGAGGTCTTCCCAGGGAAACACCCTTGATCCAGACCCTTAGGTGGGAGTCTGGCTCTCTAGTGAGTCTCATGGCTTATATGGGTGCTACTGACAGGTAAACCTAAGAGGCCTTTCTCTTGCCAGGGAATGAAACACTTTTAGGTTACTATTCTTTCAAAGGAAGTCAGAAAGGCTGCTGATTACTGTGAATGAGCACAGATAAAGCCTGAAGTGTATGTTTAGCCTTTATCAGCCTAACAATCTTCCAAGCCAAGAAAAAAAGGGAAAAGAAACATTAAAAATAGTGATCACTGAATAATTCAGTCCCTGGGTTTTCAATAGTAAGTTGGAGACTATACCCCCATACACAGTCCCTTTTATCTGCCTGAATGGACAGTGTTGGTCTCCTTTTAAATTAAGAAAAGTAATCAACATTAGCCAATAATTTGAGGTTATGTTTTTTGTTTTTTTTAATTAATGTTAGTAATTTCTAAGAAAACTCATAATTTTAAATATAGAGGTATTTCTTATGATCATGTAGTATACTCTAAACTGTACAGGTATGTATTTGGTTTCAATTGCTTGACCTGCTTTTCCATGTGAGATCTTCGTGTACCTTTTTTGTTGCTATATGTTCTACCTATAATCACGTTGCAAACTTATGGAGGTAATTTATATTACTCATACATATGTATACTTAATGGGTGTAACTAGTGAGAATATAGGTAGTCATTTCTCATACATTTTTGATGTGTGTTGACACAGATACTCAGTGATAATCTTGAAATATTAATGTTTTGCCACAAGTTCCCAGAACTATTCATCACAATTTCATATTGTTGAAATTAACTTAATTCACCAGGATATGATTTCTTTTATTTTTAGTTAAATGCCCTAGACACTCTCTCTTCTGATTAGTCTTCATGAGTTATAGCCATTATGCCATAGTTTTCCTTTGCTTTATAGCACTTTACCACACACTTGAATCTCATTAAATACCTTTGCTTACATACATCAAATGTAAGTAAAAAAAAAAATAAATTGAAGGATACGTTTTCTTGGAAAACCTGCTGCTATATAGAAAAATCTGAGATAGATATAAAAATAATAGCTTGGATAAGAGTGAGTTTTATCAGGTTGATGTGTTACCATGCTATTTGCCATCTGCTTTCACAAGCACATAGCTGAGCATCACAACCCAGTTGAAATCTAATATATCATGGCTTATCCTAGGAATGAAATCCCAAACCATGTGCACTTAGCATGGTAAAAACGCTAGTAAATTTTAAGGATATTTCTGATCAATCTGTAAAATTAGTAGTATAGGGGAAAGAATCCCAAACTTTAAATTATAAAATAAAATTAAGGGATGCCAGGATAGCTCAGCAGTTGAGTGCTTGCTTGCCCTTGCAATCACAAGGTCCGGGGTTCGGTTCCCGGCCCTGGCCCATGCAAACCCATACATATGCTGAACTGTGGCACAACTGGTAACTGCTAAGAAGGCTCAATGGGGAACGTTCTCTCCTCTCATGCCAGAGGCTCCTGGTTTAGTTCCCGCCTCATACAGCCTCACATCTACCTGTGTGGAATGAAATCATGTCACAACCAATGATGTACATCTATGGAAATTGCTCTGGGCCCTCCCCCATTCTCTCTTTCTCTCTCATCTTCTCTCAAGCAACAGATAAACCTTTAAAAAATAAAATTAATTCTGCCACATTCTAGTTTTAAAATTATCTGATATATCATTGGTGTTATTTTATTTCTACTTACAGGAAAGCATATCTGATATATAAAAAGTGAACCTTTAACTTAATTTTAAAATAATGATATAGTCCTAGCTAAAGTGATTATTTTATCAGTCTAATTTTTAATATTAGATTGAGTCAAATAATATTTCTAGATAGAATTGTGTGTCTTTTTAAATAATTTAAATAAAAGTTCTATCTACCTACTTACTTACCTGTATACCTATCTGCCTATCCTTCTAAATACTGGTTAGTGTTACTTTTGGCTGCAATAATAATAAACCTTACTAGAGAACTCAAATATAGAATAATTTTTCTAGTATAACAAGAAGTCTGACATAGGCAGGACCAGCTGGGGGAGGTGTTCAGAATGTTCTTAAGGTTTCTTTCCTCTATTTCTCTTTTGTTTTCCTTCATTTGTGGCTTTCTTCCCGATAGTTCTAAGAAGTCTGCTGGCTCTCTTGAGTATCCTGCCTTTATTCCAGTCAGAGGGGAAAGGAGCGAAGCAGAACAAATTCACTCACCAGAAGAAGATATCAGCAAACTATGTCACTTTTAAAAAGATTTCCCAGGAGCTCCACACTGTGACATCAGCTTATATCTTATTGGTCAGATTGGTTTATATGGTCCCAATTACTGCAGTATGGCTAAAGAAAAGAAAAACTTGGACAGTAACTGAGTCAGTTAACCAATAGGATCTTCCACCAAGGTTAAAGTTTATACTAAATATATAGTCACCTCCCCAAATCCAATACCAAGTTTTGCTTTGTTTTTTAATCACTCACCTGCTGCTATTATAATGCTGATAAACAGCCCTTCCAAACTTTGTGGCATACCATCATAAAACACTTACCTTCCGTGCGTCAGCTGGTCAGCTGGAGCAGGTCTGTGGGTTGTTGGGGCTTTACTGTTCATGTTTCAACTTTTTCTAAACCCAACAGACCACCCAGGGCATGTATTTCTCCTGGCCATGGCTGGGGCACAAAGAGGTAAGCCCAACTTCTACAAACATATCTTAAGCCTTTGCTTGTGCCATTCATCTGCCAACATCCCATTGGCCAAAGCAAGTCATATGACCAGCAACAGTGGGGTAGGGAGATCTATTCCTCCCATGGAGATGAGAAGCTTAGGAGAGTGATGACTTGACAGACTGTTTTGGAAAAGAAAGGCTGTTGTTTGTAGAAGCAATTGAAATTCAATATTTTGCCTATTTTAAAAATTCAATTTCCTAAGTTTTTGCAAATTTTTAGTCATGTTCTTTTATATAATTTCTAGATGGTTCTGATGGATCTCATCAATTCTGCTCCCTGGATTCATTTAATGATGTATTTTTTTCAAATCAGTAATAACTAGTATATTTATTGTGTCTTGATATGTGAACTTCATACTGCATATCCTAATCTCCAGGTTTATACTCTCAGTAGTGTTTTATTTCACCAAGCGTTTTTGTATTTGTAATATACAGAGCTTGACAAGAGGCCAATTCCAGATAAATAAGCAAAATCTTTGAAATAGAGTTATGTTTAGTCTCTACATTCAAATTAATATTGATTAGCCTCTTCTGATGCACAAAATGACAAAAAATAATGTCAGATATTGTGCTTTCCGCCCCTGATTTCTGAAATTATATAGCTGTGTGCTACAGTAGTGACAAAACACAAATAAAACAAAATTGAAGCTATTACCTAGATAATTGAAAATCTTTGAGCTAAAATTATATGACCTTTTAACAAAAGGTGTTTTGGTCTTCCGTTCTGCATCCAGTCTATTTTTGTTTTGTATATGTAAACACTATTTCAAATGAGAGACAATAGGATTGACTCTTGTAGTTTCCATTTTCTAATGCAAATATAAACCTTATTTTAAATTGCACATTTAGAGGAACTTTTCTAATATATGGTGGGAAAATGCAAAGAAGAAAATTGATTAGAAAAAATAAACAACATTTTTAATCCAGAGATTAAAATACCTTCCTGTCATCTTGTATTTTGTAGGTTAGATTATGGAGTTCAAATACTAATTTTTACTACAACTTTATATGGGTCTTATTATCCAAGGAAAGTCATCAGACCAGAAAGGTTTTACAATGTGAGAATATCCAGCAAAATTAGAAATTGTTCAAGAAAGCAAACATGACAGTTATTGATTTAAAAGCATGGGGGGAAGCTGGGATGGCTCAGTGGGTTAAGCACTCACTTTGCAGTGCCGGGGAGCAGGGATCGAATCCCGGCCCTGGCCTGTGCGGAACCATGTGCTGAACTAGGAGCTCCCCCAGTTCAGTTCTCTCTCTGTCTCTGTCTCTGTATCTCTCTCTCTCTCT
>PVKE010018161.1:0-24384 GCA_004027555.1 Craseonycteris thonglongyai
CAAATATTTTCTCCCAGTTGGTTGGTTGCCTCTTTGCTTTGTTGATGGTTTCCTTTGCAGCACAGAAGCTTTTTAGCTTGATAAGGTCCCATTTGTTTATTTGTGCTTTTACTTCCCTTGCCAATGAGGTCAGATTCATAAAGTCCTCCCTGAATCCCAGGTCCATAAGTTTAGTGCCAATGTTTTGTTCTATGCAATTTATTGTTTCCTTTCTTATTTGGAGGTCTTTCATCCATTTTGAGTTAATTTTGGTATATGGTGAGAGATCGCAGTTCCCCCTCAGCCTTTTGCATGTGGTTTTCCAATTTTCCCAGTACCATAAAAATGGAAACCTTTCTTTGTCAACTATGTTCCATAAGTCCTCTGATATTAAGGATTTTAGCAAAATATTGTTCTTAAGGTTCAAAATTTCTAACTCTAGGTCTTCTGCTTCCCTCACCTCTCGTCTGTCCTTTCATTGGTAATATTTGCAACAGCTCCTCTTTTACTGTGAAGTGACTAAATACCATTCTCACCATTACTGCCAACTGTGCGGTGTCTGATATAGCTGTTGATTCGTCAAATTGCAGAGAGAAGCAGTCACATATTTCCAAGTCAGTCTTTCACTGAGTTTGCAAGTCTTTTGAAATTGCATGTATTCTTCTTGTGACTGTGCTATTTGACAACTGTAGGTCTTGTATCGCCGACACAATCTCACGCTTATTAGAATATTCCTCAAACAAACAATCGGCAGCAGTCAGAAATGCTTCTTTCAACAATTCACCATCCTGGAAAGGTTTTTTCTTCTTTGCGAGCATGTGAGAAATTTTGAAAGAAGCCATGGTTGCCGTTTTAGATTTTTCCACATGTCTAGTGAAAACAGTCTGTTGAGTAGTTCAACTTAATTTTAGTTGATTTATTTTTTTCTTTCTGACTTCAGATTTAAGTGGATAATTCGTATCAAAAGTGGTATGACTTGTCTGAAAGTGACGTTCAACATTATGTTTTTTCGGCACTGCAATACTACTGCCACACAACAGGCAAATGCATTTACCTTTTAAATTAATGAAACAATATGACTCCTCCCAGTCTGTGTTAAAATTATAGGTTCGTTTTCTCTTATTTGGTCCACTCATTTTAGGACTAAAAAAATAAAAATAAAAATAGTTATAAAACTACAATATCATATCAAATTGCCACCATAATAATAGATTACCTACCTCGCTTTTAGTTCATTTAAAATCGAATATATCAAAACACTGTGATCCTAGCTAACCGTCACGACCCGATCAGTCCAGCAACCGCAATCAAAATGGCAACTTGGCGGCTCCCGGTTGGGGGGAGGAGAGTTTAAAGAGCGCAGCGGCTAAACAAGACGCGACATGTACAAAGGCGAAAGCTAGGGACAAACTTATCCATACGATATCGCAAACATACCAACGAATATAATAAACCTGTGTAGATACTCAAACAATATTTTAAAATTCTAACAAATGTATAAAAATAAATTATAGTTTTACTTAGTGTTTATGAAAAACTTCTGATTCAGTCAAATAATGGCGGGTGCACACAAATCGGGCCGCGGGCGCCATGGCGTCCACGGGCACAGGGTTGGGAATCCCTGGTTTAGTGGTTACCTGAGGGTAAAGGGGGAGGTGGGTGGGAGAGATTGGTGGGCAGTAGTAGGGAGGGACATCAAACATACGATGATGGAAAGTGAGCTGATTCTGGGTGGTGAGCACATAATGTGATGTATAGACAATGTGATGTAGAATTGTATACCTGGAAACAATGTAATTGATATCAATTAATGTCACCCCAATAAATTTAACAAAAGTATATAAAAAAAGAAAAAAGAAAGGAAAAACACTTCTCAGAGTCTTTATGATGCTGATATACATGGTGAATCTCTAAGACAGAAAATAGTCAAACAAACCTGACTTCGAAGCATATTTTTTTGTTTTTCAGTAGCGTATTTTTTTATATTTTTACTAAATAAACTCTAAGCAGTCCAGGTCTCAGATTGCCAAGCTGCATAGATAGCAAGGGGACTCTGGACTCAGGTGCTATCTTTGGAAATAATGGTTTTACTACATTCCCATTTTAAATGAATCAAATCTTTGACCCCTTTCTTAGGAGCAAAATTTATGTGGAACAACCTAACTTCCAGACAAGGGAAGGAATAATGTGTCCCAAGAAAGGGGTAGGAAGTACAAAGCAGGAAGTAACCAGAGAGACTAGCACATGGATGAAAGAACCAAGGGACACGTGCATAAAATGGATAGGAAGAGAAATTTTCAGAATTGTCTTAAGTGTAAAAATCTATGAGATTTTCAGCATGACACATTGTAAAAATAAATACAGAAAAATATAACTTTAGACCAGATCATAAAACAAAGAAACAAAAAAAGAAACTTATGCTAAAGAACTACATTATTTTTTATGGGTCCTGAAATACAATTTAAATTTATTTGGACTTTAATTCTTACAAAGAACCAGGTAGGACACTTGCTTTCAGACTATGCAAAAAAAAAAATATATATATATATATTTATATATATATATTTTATATATATATAAAAATATATATATATATATATTTTTTTTTAATTTATTTTACTGTTTGAAAGAAGGTAGAAGTGGCAAAGAGAAAGGGAGAAAGCTCAGGGAAGTCTCCATAGTTGTACATTATTATCTTTTTTTGGCATAGTTTCATTTCACACAGGTGGATGTAGGTTTCAACAGGTAAGAACCAAAATGGAGGCCACCCTCATTGGAGGGAAGAATCTTCACCACCATGCTGGCAGTTACCAATTGTGCTGCTGATCACCATGTGGGTTTTGCACAGGTTGGAGCCAGGATTCGATACGCAGACCTCGTTGTTGTCAGGCAAGCGCTCAATCATTAAGCTATCTCAATATCCCAAAAAATGTTTGAATGTGTGTAATAGCCATCACTGATAAGTAAGCTTTACTGAGTGTATCACATTAAATTCTGAAATTAAAAAAGTTTTATGGGGTCGATATCATTATACCAATTTTAATTAAAGTAACTGAGGATTAGTTTCCTGGGTCACATACGAGCAGGATCAAGATTTCTCCTGGCAGCACTGAGTAGGATTCAGAAGCTCTAGTACTGAAGAACCTGATTGTAAGAATATATGACTATAAAGTTTAAGAATAATAAAGTTTAAGAATAAATTGTAAGAATAAATGACTCATATATGACTCATTTTAGTTTCTAGAACGTTTTCTGTCACTTTTGAGTCTGTGGTTGCTATTGATTGTTCCTAGTTTACATTTCCCATGTGAATAGAATTTCATAAAAAATATTAATCTGCATTTATTAAGTGCTTTAAAGATTTAAGGCCCAGTTGAACACAAAAATGTGGCCTACATCTTGACACAAAGGATATACACATACAAAATTTAAGTGTCGGGAAGCCGAGATGGTTCAGCAGGTTAAGTGCTCAATTTGCAGTCCCCGGAACCAAGGAACAAATCTTGGCCCTGGCCCATGTGTAAACATATACTGAACTCGGGTGTGCTTCTTACGTGGGAGGCGCCCAGTTCAGTTCTCGCCCCCAATTCAGACCCTGGATCGAGTGGGCATGTTTCCCATGTGGGAGGCCCCCAGTTTGGTTCTTGCCCCAGTTCAGCACCTGGCTTGAGGTGGAGTGCTTCCCATGCAGGAGGCCCCCAGCTCAGTTCTCACCCTGCGCAGCCCCTACCCACCTGTGTGGAATGAAACCATGTCAAAAACTGATGACATATAACTATGGAGACTGCTCTGGGCCTGACCTTATATATCTCTCTGTCTCTGTCTCTGTCCAAAAACAAAACAAAACAAAAACATGAACAACAAAAAAACACAATGAAATAAATCTTTTTTAAAGAATGTAAGTGTCAGAAAAATAGTGACATGTCAAATGGATAGTAAAGAAAATACGTACTATTGGAGAAGAGGCCAAAATTAAGGCTTGAAAGTGGAGAAAAATGGAAGTGCATTGAGTCTGAAAAATACGTAAGAGACAAATACAGAAAAGAAGAATGTGTGCAAAAAATAGGAGAAAATAATGTTAACTTGGCATAAACCTATGCTCAAGTAAAAAATCGTTTATAGCCATAAAGCTAACAATGCACCATCATCTTGAGGAATCCCAAAGAAAGGAAACAGTGACAGATCTTCTCTTCTCACACTTTCTGCAATTGCCCTACCTTGTATACCCTTGAGAATGACTAGATCTAGATTGAGTAAAAGGCAGTGATGAGGGCACAACCAGAGGAAGAAAAATGACATAGAAAAAAATGAATAATGGAAATAAATGAAGGGAGAATCAAAAGCCAGAACTGTAGAGCACTGACTGACAAATGAGGTAGAGAAAACAAGGAAAGAAGAATTTCCCATTCTGTATCCTCCTTCCAAACCTGCTCTCTTGGCGTAGTGAAAGGAATAATCAGGAAGGAAGGAATTTTAAAAACCTGAGCAAGGTGCCCCCATTAAACACCAATCAAAATGCCCATTTGTCTCCAGTAAAAGACCCATCATTCATCTTGAAATTGATGTTATCAGACTGATAAGAGCCAGGAGAGTTATCAAGCCAACTGAAGCTCAGGATGCCCAGAAGGCAAAGGAAAAGGAAAGACTAATACATGTGACAGACGGGTTAAAGCACAGCAGTATAATTTTATGTCAAAGTTAGCCAATGTCTCAAGCTTGCTTCACCCTCAACTGGCCTGACAATTACTCCTGTCGCTCTAAGCAAGAACATGTGTTTGACCTACAAACAGAATGCAGCTCCTCTACTCTCAATTTAGCTTCTTTAGCTTTTTTCTACACACCCTCAATTTATAATATTGCATCGACATTTTTAACCATACAGTTTTTTTTAATTATCAAGGATGCTTAGTTAAAATAACCAAACTTGAAATATTTAACATGTATTCCTTTTTAAAACCTGAAGTCAAGTGCAGACTTTTAGTACCCCAAGGGAATGAAGAGTTTTATTTACTTATTTTGTATTATTATTATTAACAAACTCTACAAACAAACTCATTCATTTTTTGAATGGATGTCTTCCCTCCTCAAAACCTCAAACTTCCTAAGTCATGAGAATAAGATATTTATTTAGGCTAAAGAGGAGAGTTTAATGCTGGAGAAAAATCTGGCAGAAATGTTACAAAGTTGACTGAATTCCCACAAATGACAAGTAAAGAAGGAAGACTCTTCAAAGAATCCAGAGAGGACAAAGCCAAAAGGGCACCTAGAAAAGATTTGATGTGTGAGGAAATACATCAGCAGTCTAAAACAGTGATAAAATAATATAGACTCGTTTTAAGAATCATCAGTGCTATTTGTTCTGAGTATCCATTTGTGTTCAATTTTTCATGAATCTGCATAATGTGTTGATAAACCCTTAAGTCCAAGAATAAACTATCAAATCAAGCATAGTAATTAATGTGGTTGGTTAGAGCTGAATCCAAACCAATATGTTTAGCTCTCAATTACCTGCTTTATTGGAGAGAAACAGCACTGAGGGAAATAATCCTCCAAGCGTTTCTTCTTGGCTTTGACAGGTATTATATGCTGGATTTTTGATGGATGATTTCTTGTTTGTTTTTAACAATGTCTCTAACCAGTTATTTTTACTTAAGTATGACAAAATAATTCAATTTCCCAAAGCACGAATTAGCTGGCTGTTAGCAAATATACTGATGCAGAGCCGTGCTTAAAACTGCATAGGGAGAACATTTGGTCAGAAACCATTCTCTATTGCTGCCTTCTCTGCCTTATGCAGTGAATTCTCAAATCCTCTAAGGGACATTCCGTTACTTTCAGAATTTTCAGTCTCTAGAGTGGATGAGACCTATCGGCCGTTCAGTCCAGTGACTCCTAAGCACTATGATCTGCCAAAGCAAGTTTTATGATTTTAGTCTACACATAAAACTTATTTCTTAGGTGAAATTCCATTCTTCTTTCACACTTCTCTCTTTTTGATCTTCCCAACCTCTGGAACATCCTGATAGAATGTGATGTACATTTTCTGTCAGGAAAGCCTCATCTAGTCCAGATGTCTTTACAGTATGCATATGAATCCTTTACCTTGATATTTATGAAGAGCCATCTATTTCATGTCTTGTTTTATAAAGAATCAATAACCTGTTCCACGATGATAAATGGCCCTTCTTATGTAAAAGATCAATATTTTAATACTGTTGTTTTAAACTACCACAGATCAAGCTGTAACCAATAGAGTACATAGGTTATATAACCTTATAGAGAATAGTTTAGGATAAAATAGGCTTCTTACATTAATATTAATTTTTATACTTTCTTTTGTGTACAGGGCTCTCTGGAATTCAGAAAACTATATGTAGATTCCCATTTCACCCAGGTAGTAGTTGAGGTAAAGAAAGAAAGAAAAATGACCTGGGCTAGAAGTACAGATATGCATTTCTCAACCGTGGACCACAAGTAATGCCTGATATTAAACAAAGTGTAGGAGAAACCAGGTGATAAATATGAGAACTCTTTCTAGGGAACTATTCTTATATAAATATTTTAGAGGTGAAGTTATTGGCAATTGATAAGTCATTTAAAGTAGGATTTGTATATTAAAACATACAAATGTTAAAGACAATCTCTAAAGCTATAACACAAATGCTTTAATGACTTTTTCCTACTTTAAAAACTTAAATAGCTTCCTGATAATCTAGCAGGGGTCTCCAAACTTTTCAGCCCGTGGGCCACATTAACTATCAAACAGCAGTTTGGGGGCCGACTACACACTCGAGTTAAAAATAAAAAAGAATCAAAACATAGATGTTGTTTTTAATTATTTATTTAATATTATTTTATTCAGATAAAAAGGTCTCCGCGGGCCAGATGAGAAGGCCTCGCGGGCCGTGTGCGGCCCACGGGCCGTTAGTTTGGAGACCCCTGATGGGAATGACCAATGTGCTTAACAACTCAGAATGCCTTGAATGCCCCATACGCCTCTTTATCAGCACCCATCTCTTCCTCATTCTTATTCTTAGCCCTTAAAATTTTAAGGAAGTTCCATAAGCTGTTTCTTTTGCTCGGAATGATCTTTGGCTTCATAGTAAATTGATTGATATCATTAAGATCTCAGCTCAAAAATCACCCAGACAGACATTTGAAACAGTATATCATCCAAGGTGAAGTAAGATCTTTCTGTTACCTTTGTCAGAGCATTCTGTGCTCTCACTTTATAATTTTTATTGCAGTTAGTAATAACAGAAATAATAATAAACTTGCAATCCTTTTATTTTAGTCTTTTGTTTGTCAATTTTGCCCTTTGATATACCTAAAATATTTTAGATTGAATGTACAATATATAGTAAATATGCAGGTAATTTAAGGCATTGAGTGATGTTATTTTCTAAAAATATATACTTTTTTTCAGTAAAAGCAATTTAAAAAGGGCAGATACCTAATCCAATCAAAATATTAGCTGCTTCAGATTTAGGCTGAAGTCTTTGTAAGGACTGGCATATTTCTGGTTTATTCATAGGTTTATCCATTCTTGTAACTATAGTACATTAGGAGTCCTAACTAAAAGTCTGGGAATTTTCCAGAACTTACCCAGTGATCACTGAACATAAGTTTTATCTCTCTACCCTCATAAGACGTTTGAAAGATCTGCCCAGTATCTTAGCTTATCAGTCATCTCTTTCCATTCAGCTTCTCGGGTTCTTATCTGCAGCTTTTAAATAAATTAATTCTTTTATTTATTTGTTTGTTTGTTTGTTTGTTTGTTTGTTTTTGACAGAGAGAGAGAGAGAGAGATACAGAGAGATACAGAGACAGAGAGAGAACTGAACTGGGGGCACTCCCCGGTTCAGCACATGGGTCCGCACAGGCTGGGGCCCAGATTCGATCCTGGGTCCCCGGCACTGCAAAGTGAATGCTTAACCCACTGAGCCATCCCGGCTTCCCCTAAATTAATTCTTAAAAAGAATAGGAAGTGCCAAATATTGGATCACTTCTTTTGGCTTCCTACTCCTAAAAGACCTTGACTCTGCAAGTACTCACTTTCTTGATTGTTCTCTGATGCCTTCAAATATATGTTGTCCTGTGTTCTCTAGTCTTTCTATTAATAGTTGTTCTCCACAAGTGTAATGTAGTATAACATTGGTAGAATAAGAGATCTCACCACTTCGCTCTTTAATATTCTCTCAGGGGGAGTGGTTTTATTACATTTTATTTCCACCTAAGATATACTTTGATCTTAAATTCCTCAGTGTATATTTTGATTCATATCAGCTGATTAATACAATCATCCATCAACTTTAATAAGGCTGAATCAGATATTTTACATATTTTATCTGTAATCAATATAGACTTGATTACAAATTAGAAGTATCCATAATAAAAAAATTAAGGTTATCATATTCATTATATAACAGATCTCTTTTCCTTTATTGTTGCATTAACAACCCCTTTCTTCAAACCTTAGCAGCAAAATCCAACAGCAATCATTAATTTTGATCTGCACTCTGAAATAAGAAGAACAGAGCTCACAAAAAGCTTGAGCCTGCTTCCCACCACATCTTTAGGGGCCGCTCAAAGCCTGTGAAACCACAGTATCTGGTGGTTTTCACTGGCTGATACAGCTGGAGCCATTAGCTAGAACACATGCTTCTATCCTTTCCGTATGGCTAACTGGCTTCCTTATAGCTTGGTGGCCAAATTTCTAGAGTAAGCAGCTCAAGAGAACCAGGTGGAAGATACACTGTCTTTTATAACCTAGTCTATAACCTAATGTCACATAACATCATTATTGCCATTATCACAAGGCTGCCCTAATTAAAGGAGGAAAAAAAAACATAGACATCAATCTCGCATTGGAAAGAGTATTAAAATTGTATTGAAGAGATGATATGAGGATAAAAACTCATGTGGTTTCTATTTTTTTAAAAATACAGGGGATGTTGAGGTGCCTCAGCAGGTTGAGCACTTGTCTTGCAGCCTTGGGGTCCAAGGATAGAATCCCAACCCCAGTGGGTACAGACCCATATGCTGGATTGGAATGTGCCACCAGTTAGGTTCTCACCAGATTTAGACTCTTATGTGGGAGGTCCCCAGGTTGGCTATCACCCCAGACATGCTTTTCATGTAAGAGGCCCCCAGCTCGCAAGGATGGGCCTCCCATGCAGGAGGTCCCCAACCTGGTTTCTGCCTTGCACAACCCCACGCCCACCTATGGAATTAAACTATATTGAAAACTAATAATGCACAACTATGAAAACTGCTGTGAGCCTTCCCCCTTCTCTCTGTCTCTCTCTGTCTCTGCCTCTCTCTGTCAAAAACAATAAAAATAAATAAATAAATAACCTATTTAAAATTTATATGCATGATTCTTATCCCTAAGAAGCTGTTGTTTATTTCAATATTCTAATTTTAGTCATACATTAGTTATATTCTTCTAACCATTTTTTTAAGATTCATTATTTTTCTATTTGAGAGAGAGAGAAGAGGGGAGGGCCCAGAGTAGTCTCTATAGTTGTACATTACTAGTTGTGACATGGCTTCATTTCAGACAGGTGGATGTGGTGTCACGCAGGGCGGGAACTGAACCAGGGGCCTCCCACATGGGAGCGAGAACCTTCATTGTGAAGCCATCTTGGTGGTTACCAGTTGCACCCCAGTTCATTATCTGGGGTTTGCGTTGGCCAGGGCCAGGAAATGAACCTTGCACCTTGTATTTTAGAGGCAAGTTCTCAACCGTTGAGCTATCCCAGGATCTCCTAACTACTTTTTTTTTGACATTCAATATTAACTTACATTAATTTCAGGTGTACAGTATAGTGGTTAAACATTTGTATAATTTAAGAAGCGATCCCCTGATTAGTCACTTGGCAGTATACAAAGTAATTACCTATGAATATCAATGATATTTCCTATGCTTTCCTTCACATCCTCATGACAGCTTTGTAACTACCAAAAGGAGCTTCTTAATCCCTTCACCTTTTAACCCGTCCCCCAACTCCCATCTCATCTATCATCCCAAATTTAGTACCCATTTAACATCATACTTAGTTATTATTATACAATATTATTGACTATATTTCCCATTCTATACCCTATATCCCCATGACTACATTGTAACTCCAATTTGTACTTTATTTCCCACCCCCACAACCCCCCTCCCATTTGGCAACCATCAAAATGTTCTCTGTATCTATGAGTTTGCTTCTGTTTTGTTTGTTTATTTTGTTCTTTAGATTCCATGTATAAGCAAAATCATATTGTATCTGTCTTTTGCTGCCTGACATACTCCAGGCAGCACAATACCCTCCAGGTTCATCCATGCTGCCACACATGGCAAATACCTATTTCTTTCCATGCTGAGTAATATATATACCGTGATGAACACCCAGGCTGCCTCCACATTTTGGCCATTGTAAACAATGCTGAAATGAATATATAGATGCACATGTCCCCTCAAGGTAGTGGTTTGCATTTCTTCAAATAAATATCAGGATTACTGTGTCCTTCTTTGTCTCTTGCTATAACCTTTGTTTTAAAGTCTGTTTTGACTAGTATAAATATTGTAAGCCCAGATTTTATTTTATTTTATTTTTCATAAAATATATTTTTCCATATTTTTACTTTGCATCAGTGCATGTCTTTAAAGCAAGTCTCTTGTAGGCAGCATATGTAAGGGCTTTGTTTCTTCCATTTAGCCCTCCTATGTCTTTTGCTTAGAACATTTAATCTATTTAGATAAATTTATTTTAATTAAATCCAAAGTAATTGTTGAGAGATATGAAGCTATTGCTATTTTTTTTTTTATTATTCATAATGTTGATCTTTTTTTTCTTTTTTTTCATCTAAAAATTTTCCCTAATATTCCTTGTAATACTGGTTTGGTATTGATGAACTTTTTAGCTTCTTCTTGTCTGGGAAGCTCTTTTTCTGTCCTTCAATTTTAAATGATAGCTTCACTGGGTAGAGTAATCTTGGTTGTAGGTTCTTGCTTCTTATCACTTTGAATATCTGTGCCAATCCCTCCTGGCCTGCAAAGTTTCTTTTCAGAAATTAACTGACAGAGTTACGGGAGCTCTCTTGTAGGTAACTAACTGCTTTTCTCTTGTTCTTTTTGAGATTCTTTCTTTGTCTTTAACCTTTGCCATTGTAATTATAATGTGTCTTGATGTGTGTAGGGAGCTGGTGCGGAGCCTGAATGAAAAGGTTTCAGGGGGCCTCAATGGCAAAGCCTTGGTTCCCTGGGCCTAATGGGAGGGACTGGCCTGGGGCCTTGATGGCAAAGCCTCAGTACCCCCTTTCATCTCCTTCAGGGCAGTTGGGTGATTAGATATAGAAAAATCTGTTTAGCAGCTTCCCATGAAGGCCAGGCAGCAGATGCCAATAGATTAATGGCCCATGATCTACACGTCAAAGCCTTTACTGGAAGGGGCTGTTATCTCCTGTAAAGACCTGTTCGCACCCTGCTTTGCTACGCTAATGCATGACTTTTCCCGTTCCTTGTAATGGTCCATATAAGGCAAACAATAAAGCTATTTGGGGCTGCTCCCTCCTAGGACAGTAGGCAGGTCATTTGGTCTGTCTATTAATTCTCACAGCTCGAACTCGGAGACTTCGTTCAGCCAGGCTGGTTCCTGGTACAGGTGTGGGTCTCTTTGGGTTTATATTCTGTGGAATCTCTGCATTTCCTGAGCTTGTATGCCTGTTTCTTTTGCCAGGTTAGAAAAGTTTTCAGTCATTATTTTTTTCAACTAGAAAAAACAGCCCTTTGCTTTTTCTCTTCTTCTACTGGTACCCTTATGATGCATATATTGTTAAGCTCGATGTTGTCCCAGATGTCAAATAAACAATCCTTAATTTTTGGATTCTTTTTTTATTCTACTGCCCCCTTTGGGTTTTTGTTACCTTCTTTTCCAAATTTCTGATTCAATCCCCTGCTCCATCTAGTTTGCTAGTTCATTCTTCATTTCAGTTATTGTATTCTTCAGTTCTTACTGGCTCTTTTTTATGGTTTCTATGTTTATTTATTTTTTATGCTTGCTATCTCTTTGTCAAAGTTCTCACTAAGTTCCTTGCATATTCTTATAACTATTGTTCTGAGCTGTGTATCTGGTAGGTTATTTACCTCCATTTTTTGTTTGTTTTTTGTTTTGTTTTGTTTTTCCTGAAGCTTTCTTTTATTCTTTCATTTGGGGTATATCAATTTTGTTTTCTCGTTTTGACTGCCTGGTTTTGTTTATTTCTATGCATTAGGTAGATCTGCTACGTCGCCCAGTCTTACCACGTGTCCTTATGTAGTAGGTGTTTTGTGAGGCCCAGCGGTATCGTCTCCCTAGTCACCTGAGCAGGATGCTCCAGGAGTGTCTCTTATGTAGGTTTTGTGTGCCCTCTTGTTATAGTTGAGCCTTGTTTGCTGTTGGCATGTCAGTGGGCGGTATTGACCCTCAGACTGACTAGCTGTGGGGTTTGGCCATGCTAATAGCTTATCGCTACTATGTGGGGATCTTACCTCAGCTCTGGTTCCTTTTGATATCACCCTTTGGGTGATATTATTATATAATATTATATCATATTAATTATTTATTAATATTAAAATATTAATTTATAATATTATATTAATGTTTATTATATTAAGGTATGTTCCTTATATACCCATTTTATTAAGTGTTTTAATTATAAATAGATGTTGTATCTTATCAAATGCTTTTTCTGCATCTATTGATATAATCATATGGTTTTTATCTTTTATTTTGTCTATGTGGTATATCACATTGATTAATTTACATATGTAGACTTTTTTTTGTGCCCCTGGAATGAACCACACTTGATCATGATATATAGTCTTTTTAATATATTGTTTCATTTGATTTGCTAGCATTTTTGTTTGTTTGTTTGTTTAGCATATTTGTATCTGTATTCATCAAAAATATTTGTCTGTAGTTTTCTTTTTTGTGTCTCCTTACCAGATTTTGGTATCAGGATAAAGTTGGTCTCATAAAATAAGTTAGGAAGTATTGTCTCTTCTTCATTTTTTTTTGGAAGAATTTGAGGTATTAAAACCTCCTTGAATGTTTTGTAGAATTCACTAGTAAAGTCTTTTGATCCTGGACTTCTGCTTTGGGGGAGGTTTTGGATAAATTATTTCAATTTCCTGACTATTGATCAGTCTATTTTGACTTTCCAGTTCTTCATAATTTAGTCATAATTTAGGAAGCTTATATATTTCTAAGAACTTACTCATTTTTTCTAGGATATTAAATTTTGTTGCATATATATTTTTTCATAGTATTCTTTTATAAACCTTTATAATTGATTGGTATCAGTCACAACTACTTTCTTGTGTTTCTGATTATGGTTATTGGTATCTTATCTCCGTCTAGTTCTTCTTCTTTCTTTTTTTTTTTCCTCAGTGAGTCAAGTCAAGGTTTTGTCAAATTTATTAATCTTAAAAAACAAACAGCAACAAAAAAAACCCCAGCTCTTTGGTGCATTAATTATTTCTGTTGCCATTTTGTTCTCTCTTTCATTTAGTTCTGCTCTGTATTTTTTCCTTTGTTTTTCTTTTTCTAGTTCTTGGAAATGAAATGTTAAGATTTTCTTACCTTTTTTAATAGTTATTTTTATTGTTACTGACAGAGAGCGACAGAGAGGAGGAGGGCCCGGAGTACTCTTCATAGTTATAAGTCATCAGTTTTCAATATAGTTTCACTCCACAGGTGGGAATGGGCTGCACAGGGCGTGAACCAGGACAGGGGACTCCCCAATGGGAGGCATGCCCCCCTGGGGGCCTCCTACATGGGAAGCAGGCTGGGGCAGGGGCCTAACAAAGGGCCTTTCACATAGGAAGCTCACCTTGGCGAGAACTGAACTGGGGGCACACCCAAGTTCATCATGTGAGTCTGTATGAGCTGTGGCCGGGATTCAATCCTCAGACCCCAGGGCTGCAAGATGAACGCTCAACCTGCTGAGTCACCTGGTGTCTCCTTATTTCTTGCTATAGGCTAGTAATAACATAAATTTTCTCTTAATACTGCTTTTTCAGTATCCCAATAATTTTGATACAATGTACTTTTATTCACAGCTGTTCTATGTATCTTTTGATCTCTTTTGTTTCTTCTCTGACCCAGTCATTCTTTAGTAAATGTTTAATCTCCATGTAGTTGTGATTTTTCTTGCTTTCTCTTCACAGTTCATTATCAATTTCAAAGCATTGCGACCAGAGAATATGCTTGGTATAATTTCAATTTAAATTTGCTGAGACTAATGTGTATCAACATATGTTTATCCTTCACAATGTTCCATGAGCACTAGGAAGAAAAAAAAATGGGTACTATGGTGTGCCAATCACACAGGTATTAAGCTAATAATTACTTTGGCAATTTTAAATGAATGAATCAATAAATGAAAGTAAAGTTTTTAAATAGTAGCTCTCCTGTATGTTAGGCTCTTTACTCATAAAACCTAACCCTAACGTCTAGCGAGTTGATTGGTAAAATTGTTTTACCTGCCTCACCTGGTGATTGGATCCTATCTTTGAAAGGTTCCATCTTCAATAGAGTCATTACAGATCCCACTTAATCCTCTGGTTTCCAGTTTGAAATTATGAGTTAAATTCAAATTTAAAAAATTGATTTCTTGGGGAAGCCGGGATGGCTCAGTGGGTTAAACACTCACTTTGCAGCCCCGAGGCTGAGGATCGAATCCCGGCCCCGGGCAATGCAGACCCATATGCTGAACTGGGGAGTGTCCCCAGTTCAGTTCTCTGTCTCTGTATCTCTCTCTCTCTCTGTCTAAAAATTAATAAAATAAATAAAACTTAAAAAAGAAAAAAATTGATTTCTCAATGACAGTAACTAGCTTTTATGTGTGAAGAAAAGATCAGTCACCTCAGTGTTCCTTCATGATTCTCAAAATGTAATGTTCATAATGTTCTCCTTTTGCCCAAATCTATCTCAGCTGCTTCCCACTTTGCCAATAAAAGTCGGTGGATCTAACATCTTTTAAAAGCAAGCAAACATAAACTCATTAGCCTATACTTTAAATAATATTATTCTGACACAGTATAAATTGAAATCCTCTAGATTAAGACCTTTCCCTGATTTTCTGATTGGTTTTATACAATAAATGTGGGTTCTCCATTGTAAGAAACTCTGAAGCCAAAGATAAGTGAGAATTTTTTTTGGTTTGACCAACTATAGACATGTAAGTTTACATCATTTATGAATTTAAATCGACGTGCTTCTAACATACCATGTCTAAGATAATTATCTGAAATCTGTTACACCTAAAACTTATGTTCTCTCCTATGGAGAGTGTAATTTGAGAAGGTAAGGAACCTTTTCTTCATGTCTGCATATAGTTCCCTTTCAAAGGCATGATGGCATTTACTTCAAAATCATTAGAATAGAGAAATTTTATGAAATTTAGAATTAGAGAGTTCTGGTTAAGATGGTGGAGTAGATAATTGCTGTGCCTGCCTCCTCTCATGGCCACATCAAAATTATAGCTAAACTACAAAATAACAATCATTGAGAACCACCTGAAGTCTAGCTGATCTGAGCTATCCAGGCATCTCAGAAAACATTTTGATGGTTGCTAAATGGTAGGGGATCTGGGGGTAAATGAAAAATAACAAATTCACTGTTACACAGTAGTTATGGGGAGGTAGGGTATAGCATAAGGAATATAGTCAATAATATTGAATTTATTAACTATGTATGGTGTCAGATGGGTGTCAGATGGGTACTAGATTTATTGAGGTAATTCATGGGAGAAGGCTTGGGGTACGAGGTACAAAAGATGAAGGAATTAAGCAGTACAAATTGGTAGTTACAAAATAGTCATGAGGATATAAACAACAGCATAGGGCACATAGTCAATAATATGGTAATAACTATACATTGTGCCAGTTGGGTATTAGACTACTCAAGAAAATCACTTCTTAATTTATATAAATATCTAAGCACTGTGCTAAAATTAATATAAAGTAATATCTAGTGTCAAAGTAAGTAAATACAGTGCAACAAATCTAAATCACTTCAGTTGGTGTTACAGGTAATATATATATATATATATATTTTTTTTTTAATTGAAGTTAAATTTAAATTAACAGAAAATTTTTCAGGTCAGAACATTTCTTGACCCTAGGTTTATAGTGCTTTAAGTAATTTATAATTTCTACCCAGTTTATTTACTTATATTTTCATATATCAGCACTTTTTTTCTCCTGACAAGAAAATGGACAATCCATTGTCATTCTGGCCCCAATAATTTTGACTTTGTTAATTAAGCAACTTAGTTGTTCCCTTGCCAGGCCGAAAGACTGTTCTTGATTCAGCAATATTTTCAGAGGGACTATATGAAATGTTTTTTTGTTTGTTTGTTTGTTTTTTATAATATATTTTTATTTTATTTTATTTTATTTTTTTGACAGAGAGAGAGAGAGATACAGAGACAGAGAGAGAACTGAACTGGGGGAGTTACCAGTTCAGCACATGGGTCCGCACGGGCCGGGGCCGGGATTCGATCCCTGGTCCCTGGCACTGCAAAGTGAGCGCTTAACCCACTGAGCCATCCCGGCTTCCCCTGAAACGTTTTTTAACCTATATTGTTTTACCTTTTTAATTAGTGCCACCCCAAACTTATACCTATGCTTTTCTCATAATGAGAAATGTATAACTAAAAGAGACTTAAAAAATGACCTAACTGAAGACTTTCAAACTCAAACGCCTAAAGAACAAAGTAGAAAACATACATGTGTGATAAGCAGGGTAAAAGATGAAAATAACAGGCCTGTGAAAACTTGAGGAATACAATTCTCATAGTGCATTTCAAAAGTTAACTACACTATTCCGTCCCCCGAACATCCACATTTGATAGCTAAATTGGTTCTAATGTTAAGTGTTGATTTAATGCCATCTCTTATATAGTTAGAGAAGGTGACACCCAATGACAAGTGATAAAGCCACCATGAGTTTAATAAAATGACTACAGTAGACTTTCAATTAACAGGCACCCATGAGAATTGGTAGATGCCAAATAAATGTAAGTAGACTCTCCATTAATCAGAACTCAAGCAACTGGCACTCTCAAAAAATCAGCAAAATTTTTTTGCTGATGGCTTGAGATTTTGCCTGTTGTTTGAATTCTGATTAACAGAGTCTACTTTATAAAACAAGATTAACTAAGTGATTTTTGTCTTAAAGGTCAGCAAGACCTGTGCTATCTGCCCCCTTTCTAACTCTCTAGCTTCATCTCCAATCTCTATACAGGTATCCACTCTTCACCCCTACTCTCACTTTGACCACCCTGGCCTTCTTCAGCCCCATGTTCTGTTTCTCACAATCTGCCGCAGGGCCTTAGTCAATGTTGTTTGTCTTAGATGATATCTTTTTTTTTTTTCTAAATTACTTGAGTTCATAAAACATTGTCTATGGTAATCAGATGGCACTGATACTACAAACTATTCACCTCACCCTCCATCTACACACTTTGTGATATTACTTTGAAGACACTCTTAATAAAACAGCAATATATATTTTTGATTTCTTGAATTTGGACTGGCATGGTGATGTTTTTCAGCCAATGAAATGTTAATAGATGTGACTCAAACTCAGGTTTAATACATTTATAATTGTTCTTACCCTCTGCTGGTATTATGAGAACACTCCCAGGCTAGCATAAAAGATGAAAGACACAAGACATTTCAGTTTTCCCCGATGAAACCATCTTAGTTCAGGCAACAGCCAGCTGACATGTGAATAAGTCCTGCCAAGCAACAGCTTGGCCTTGCAGAGACATAGCAAGCCAAAGATAAATGAGCAAGCACAAATCAGCTGCCAATAAATAGACCAGGTTAAGATGAACTCCACAGACTCAGAAGCTAAATTATTTTTTTTATTGTACCGGTAGTATGCCACTGTGATGTTGTGGTTAGTTGTTGCTCAACGTTATTGTATAAATACGTAATTGATGCTCTCACTTATAATTTCCAACAACTCTATCTGTGACTACCTTTACTTGAGTGATGTTGACAGCGGGTCATTCAGACATGTCTG
This sequence comes from Craseonycteris thonglongyai, assembly GCA_004027555.1. Taxonomy (NCBI): domain Eukaryota; kingdom Metazoa; phylum Chordata; class Mammalia; order Chiroptera; family Craseonycteridae; genus Craseonycteris; species Craseonycteris thonglongyai. Next base: position 18,048 of record PVKE010018161.1, read on the forward strand.
GAGTCAGTGAGATACAGGTGTAGCACAGACAGCCGGGTGAACATCCGCTTAGGTTATGAACAATTGTGGGGCTCAGATGGTAGAAATAATTAGTTCAGAAATGGTTTCTAATTGATAATCACATTAGATAAGAAGGCAGTGCAGATTCAAGACCCAAAGCAGGCTTAAAATTTGTTCAGAGTGATGCCAACCACATGATGAGATACCTTAGTCAAAGGCAGCATGATAAATAAAACAAAGGAAACATGTTATACCTACAAGTAGCATGAACTTTTGCTGGGAATAACTGGTTATACCTATAACAACAGCAATAAGCTCATTTTTAATTAGATGAACTCAGGATATGATTGCCAAATAAATTGTTTGATAATAAATTCAATTTGACTTTTAGATAAACACCAATAAATAACAAAAGTATGGTTCAAATATTGCATAGGATATACTTAAACTTAAAAACAAACAAACAAAAAAACTACTCATTTTAAATTCCAATTTAATTGGGCATGCTATATTTTTATTAGCTAAATCTGGCAAATCTAATCTGAGGTCCTCCTAGGTGGTGTTCAAATTGAAGCCTACTAGATGTCACATGACCATACTTCATAAATTTGTTTCTTCCAGAATACTGGCAGAGCCTGTGTTCTTCTCTACAATAAGTCAGTGAGTACTTTGATATATTCCAGATGAGGGAGGCAAGTCCACATCTGGGTGTGTGTCAGTATATTACTGCTAAAGTAGTATTCTCATCTGTTTGTTTCCAGGTGATTTTCTTCTATCCTTATATTCCTTTCAGCATGCAGTTATCTTGGGCATTTCTTGCATTATGAAAGTTCTGACAGAAAAATTGATAAAGACAGTCAAAAGAATGGAAAATATCAAGAGTGCACAAACTAAAGATTGAAGAAAAATGATCAGAAAGAGAAATGTTCTTTCCCTCCAAGAGTAGAAAAAAAAAATCCCTTATATTTGAGATAATATATGAACCTTTGGATGGGACATGACAAAGTAAGAAATTTGATAATATGTCCAGCAATGAGAAGGTAAAACTTGAGCAGTGTCCAAAAAACCAAGTTTAGAATTTATAGATCACTGGGACCCCATGCCTCCTGGAGGCACATGGGAGCTGCCAGAGCTTACAGGTGGCCTGAATCTCCTGCAATGACATGAGTGTATTACCAGAACCTAATTGCTTGCCAGCTTTCCTTCTTGTTGGCTTTAGGGGGAACCATTCTTTGACATCATCACTATTCATCAGGCAGACAGACAGGCTACCAGGTTGTGTGTGACCTGAGATTCTTCTTGTTTGCAACCAGTCTACTAGATGTGGACAGTGTCCTGAATCTGTGAGCTGTCTCACAATTAGAGCTGGTCCTCTAAACCTGCAGGGAAGCTAGTGATTTAGAAAGGAAAGTCCACCAGCACATGTCTTAGGTGAACCAAACAGAACAGAAGTAGCTGGAAGTCACCTATCTGAAGCAAGGGCAATGATAAAATACATTCAAGTTACACAAGGGTACCCCTTTGGGATGCTTCAGTTCTTTTAGGACCCCAAGACAATTCTGGAACTACAATTCAGTTTCTAAAGGAACACAGACCTGGATTCAAATCCTGCCTCTGCCACTTACCAGTTGTAAAACTAAGAGCAAGTTTATTAATCTTTCAAATGTTAATGGTCTCATTTATAAATGTAAATAATAACCTTATTGAATTATTAAATAAGATAATACACATAACACAGTTCAAACAATGCCCAACATATTATAAGTCATCAAAAAGTGAGATCTAAAAATAAAAACAAAACAAAAAAGGAAAAGAAATTATTAAGATCCTAATATTGTGGGACAGGATTACATTAATGTAAACCTCATTATTTTGTGGCAAAATAACCCCTCTCACAGGTAAGTCATCTCAAACAGTTTTCTCCACAGTATTTTCTTCTCTAAAGGTAACTGAGTGAAACCTGAACTCAGCACTAATTGTTTAACTTTGAGGAAGTCTCTTATTTGATGGTGCTTTTTTTTTTTTTTTTTTTCTATTTTACTGTTTAGCAAATATTCAAGAAATGTTTACTAAATGCTTTTTTGTGAGTTCAAAATACATTTAAAGGGGACAAAAATGCATAATACATTGTCACTACCACTGAAGGCCTCACAGTCCTGTTGGGAAAACAAACGGGTCCACAGATAATTGATTCTTGGTCCTATTGGTCCACTATGCATTATGGTGAATAAGTACTATTGCCATCCCCTGTGAAAGTCAGATATGTGATGGAAGTCCTAATGCTCAAGGCATGGGACATTTCTGAACACACACAGATCTAATGTCCAATGCCAATCTATAACAACATTTGGAGAAATATTAGTAATTACTTAAAACTCAATAAATGGCAACTATTATCAATATTTTCATTATTATAAAATTGTAAATCAAAAACTAAGGAGAAAACAGTCTGTATAAGTAAAAATTTTCTCAGAGGATACAGAATTGGAAGAATGGAGAAAAAATTATGTTTATTAAAAAGCACAATGCAAATATAAGGTTACATATTGTAAAAGAGTCATAAACAGAAATATCTAAATATGTATTAAACTCTCTACCTTTAAATCATCCCTCATCCAGCATTGTTGAGAGAACAACATTGATAAAGGTCTTTGCATTTGTTTGAGGAAGCATTTAAATTCTATTAATGTAAACATAACAGGAATTATTTTATCTTCTTTTATTTAGTCTTCTCTATCCTTTTGGAGACATGTAATGGATTCCAGTTTTATTTGTCAGCTAATGACATTTTCTATTCTCTATTTTTGGTCTTCCTCTAACAAAAATTTTTTCTGGACTCTGAATAAAAAATTGTAAAGTAGATTCCAAAAAAATATTTTGATTGTCAGTTATATAATAAGAAAGGGCATATTAATCCCTGTGAACCTCACAGTTCACAAAGCCCTAATTTATGTGTTTAGCAATAGAGCTAAGAGGAATCTGATAACAACACTCTGGGTGCTTCATTGCTGTCATGTGAAATAATTACTGCCCTGAGGTATTGAAGGTAATCATATACACCAGGTCTCCTTATACTTTAGGGAGGAAGCAAAGGGCAAAAGGTGAACATTGTTCTACAATACAAACAGCTATTCTATCTCCTTTAATAAATTCATTTCAATTAAATGATATTGTTTTGGTTTTCCTTCAGCCACTGTTATTTCCCTAGCCTCTCCTTTTTTGTTGTTGTTGTCATGTTTTGTTTTTAATATGAGGAAAGCCAATTTGCTATTCACAAACATTACTGTGAAAAAGAGAATCATGTTGAGGATATGGAACAAAAGAAAGTTTCCTGCATTGCTCATGGGAATACCATGTGTTAAGACCATTTAGAAACATTTTTAGGATTATCTAGTAAATTTTATAAAATGCATATCCACTCCTAGGGATAAACCCTAAACAAATGGGCATACCTGCAATCTAATTGATATAGATAGGAATAAGTAGTATTAATCAAAACAATCACACATTGAGGAAAAAAATGTACATCAAGAGTAGATTAGATAAATTGTAATTGTTTTCATAATATGGTATGCTAAATTTGACTCTACAGATATATACAACAACGTGGATGATCTCCCAAATATACAATTTTTAAAAATATTTATTTTACTGTTTTTGACAGAGACAGAGAGAAGGGGAGGGCCCAGAGCAGTCTCCATAATTATATGTCATCAGTTCTTTTCAAGTTTTTTTTTTTAATATATATTTTTATTTATTTATTTATTTTTGACAGGGAGAGAGAGAGAGATACAGAGACAGAGACAGAGAGAGAACTGAACTGGGGAAGCTCCCAGTTCAGCATATGGTTCCACATGGGCCGGGGCCGGGATTCGATCCCAGGTCCCCGGCATTGCAAAGTGAGCGCCTAACCCACTGAGCCATCCCGGCTTCCCCTTTTTTAAATTAATTTATTTGTTTATTTATTTATTTTTATTTTTTTGACAGAGGGGAGAGAGAGAGAGAGAGAGAGAGAGAGAGAGAGAGAGAGAGAGAGAGAGAGAGAGAGAGAGAGAGAGAGAGAGAGAGAAGAGAGATACAGAGACAGAGAGAGAACTGAACTGGGGAAGCTCCCAGTTCAGCATACGGTTCCACATGGGCCGGGGCTGGGATTCGATCCCTGGTCCCTGGCACTGCAAAGTGGGCGCTTAACCCACTGAGCCATCCCGGCTTCCCTATATGTCATCAGTTCTTGACGTGGTTTCCTTCCACACAGGTGGGCGGGGGGCTGTGCAGGGCGGGAACTGGGCTGGGGGCCTCCTACTTAGGAAGCACGCCCCCTCAAGCCAGGGGCTGAACTAGAGGGCAAGAACCAAACTGGGAGCCTCCCACATGGGAGGCATACCCCAGCCCAGCACATGGGTCCACAAGGGCAAGGACCAGGATCAATCCTTGGACCCTGCAGCTGCAAAGCAAGCATTTAAGCCATTCTGGCTTTCCCCTAAATATATGATTTTAAGTAAAAGACATAGGATACTAAAGAATACATGCTAACTGATTCCATGTATACAATGTTCAAAACCATTAAAAAGTACATACAGTGTTGAGGCTTACATTCTTATGTTTTAAACTCTCAGAAGAAGGATAAGATTACCATGAAAGTCAAAATAGTGGCTACCTTGAAAAGGTAAAAGTGGTTACCATTAAAGAAAAGAAGGGACTGTGGTGGGGAAGAGGTCTGCTAGAGACAAGGGTTAGGGGCACCACGATGTTTAATTTTTAGACTTGGTATTCAATATATCGACTTGCTGGTCAATATAATCCATTAAATTAGTTAGGTTTTCTATAGGTGTTCTTTATTTCACAATTAAAAAGTTAAAAACAAATCTTTTTTCTGTTAAGCAATTTTTCCTAAATAGAGGAATGATGATCCACAATTTCTGGGTTTATATTTAATCCTTCATAAGTAAAATCCTTTCTAATTTTAATAATGATAATCTTGTAAAGGAGTTATCATCTTCCCCATTGAAAGGAATTGACAGCAGCTCAGAAAATCCAGGAACTTGCCCAGGGCCTCCTAATCAGAGCCAGCAGATTCAATAGATAAACTCAGAGGTTTTACCCAAAGTTCATGCTTTTTATACTTTATTGTGCTGAACTACCCTCAACATAGCTTTATGGATAGAAATTTCAGATTTACAAATTGGAAGCCTAACTAAATATGAACTCAAATTCTGAGTAGTGCTACATAAACATGTGCAACTGTTTTAAGTGAAATCTAAGGTATAAATATTTTTTAAATATATGTAGTTAATTCTGCTCTATATCCAAACCATTCTGTTGAATAAATGTGTTATTTGGTTAGATTATATATTGTTCCTCTTTACACGATAAAACACTTTTGTGAGTCATTGGCTCACAAGAGGGTTCAGAAAGAGTACAAAGTTTAAAAAGTTGTGGAAACAACCACAGTGTCCTTTGATAGATCACTGGATAAAGAAGTTGTGCTGCATTTACAAAATGAAATACTACTCAGCAATAAGAAAAAAAAGAAAGACAACCATTTGTGACAACATGGATGGACCTTGAAACCATCTTATAATACTAAATAAGTCAGACTAAAAGAATCGAGAAACATATGACCACACTCACAGGTGAAATACAAAACTGAAAATAACAGAGAAACAAAAACTAGTGGACAAAGTCAATAGTTTAGTGGTTAAGTGAAAGTAAGGGGGGAGGTGGGTGGGAGAGCTGGGAGTGGGGGAGTAGGGAAGGGGAATCAAATAAATGGTGATGAAAAGACAGCTGATTTGGGTGGGGAGCACATAATGCAATGTATAGACAATTTAATGTAGAATAGTACACCTGGAAACAATGTAATTGCTATCAACCAATGTCACCCCAATAAATTTAACAATTAAAAATTTTTTATTTAAAACAAACAAACAAAAAAACTCAACTTTTTTTTCAAAATTTTCTTCTTTATAATCATGGGTCACAGAAATGAAAGAAACAAACACAGAAGAAAAGTTAATAAAACTTTGTACCCTTATCAATTTGGGACAAGATACAAAAGCAAACTTTATTCATTTACTGCATACAAACTTATTGAGTGCTTACTTGAGTGCTTGCTGCTACTTTTCCTTGAATTGTCATTCCCCACTTATTACTGTCAAAATTTTTTCTAGGCCCTGGGAATATGATAATGAAAAGATAAACAAGGTGCTACAGTCTATGGGAGATTACTGTCTATGGGAGAGACTGACAATATGCAATTAATCAAGTGAGGTATCCTCAGGGAGTGGTAGATTTTCCAGAGCAAACCATAGTAATAAAATGGAGAAAGACTGGAGTC
>PVKE010018162.1:0-29885 GCA_004027555.1 Craseonycteris thonglongyai
ATCAGGAAGCTTTGTGTTGTAAAATACTGCCCTTTGAACATGTTATGAAAATAGTCACAAAGATAATCAACTCTATCCGAGCAGCTCCATTGCAACACCGATTTTTCAAGGCCCTATTAGAAGATACTGAAGATAAAGAACACGATCTCATCCTGCATACTGAAGTATGTTCGCTCAGTAAAGGTAAAGTTCTTACAAGATTTGTGAACTTAATTGAAGAAATAAAAACATTTATACATGATAAAAATGAAAATTATGATGAACTAACAGACTCTTGCTGGCTGGTGGATTTGGGTTTTCTTGCTGACACCATGGAAAAGTTAGATTCTTTCATTTTAGAGTTGCAGGGAAAAGACAAAAATATAGCTGAAATGATAAGCTCTGTAAACGCATTTAAAGCGAAATGGACTTTGTTGATATCACATCTGCATATCAAGTCTCTCGTGCACTTCCCATATATGAGGAAAATGCTAGGTAACAATGAATTAAACGTGTCATTATTTATTGAGACCTGCAAGTGCTTCAAAAACAGTTTGAAGAGAGATTTCTGCAGTTTACAAATATCGAGCCAATTGTCTCCTTCTGTATCAATCCTTTTACTTGCCAAATAAATGTAATAGAACTACCGTATTTTCCGGCGTATAAGACGACCCCCTAATTTTACAGTTAAAACATAGGTTTGGGCCACGCGAATATAGGCCCAAACCTATGTTTTAACTGTAAAATTAGGGGGTCGTCTTATACGCCCGGTCGTCTTATACACCGGAAAATACGGTAGCCGCATGTATTGCAGACCTTGTTCAGGGGAAAGCAGAAGAACTAGAGTTAGAAATTTTGAACCTTAAGAACAATATTTTGCTAAAATCCTTAATATCAGAGGACTTGTGGAACATAATCGACAAAGAAGGGTTCCCATTTTTTTAATATATTTTTATTTATTTTTATTTTTGACAGAGAGAGAGATACAGAGACAGAGACAGAGAGAGAACTGAACTGGGGGAGCTCCCAGCTCAGCACATGGTTCCGCATGGGCCGGGGCCGGGACCCGATCCCCAGTCCCCCAGGCTGCAAAGTGAGCACTCAACCCACTGAGCCATCCCAGCTTCCCCTGGGTTCCCATTTTTTAAAAAAGCAGCATATAAAATCAAATCGTTTTTTGGGTCAACGTATTTATGCGAATCTTTGTTTTCAAACATGAATTTAATAAAATCACGATATAGATCTCGACTTACCGATGAGCCTCTTAATAATTGTTTGCTAACAGGGTTGTCGTCATACTCTCCTAATGACAAGGCACTGGCCAATGAAATGCAATGCCAAAGATCACACTGACAGATTGGGTTTTTTTATGTTTTCTTTTATGTTTTTTTAAATGATTTTATTATACATGTGTTTTTTATTTACTCTGTATTACATTTTGTATATATGTTTCTTTGTGTGTATATAATTTGTACAATAAATTTATTATTTTAAAATTATTTTGTTTATTATTTTTTATTCTTGTTCAATAATAAATATCCTTAGAAATAACTGGTGCCCGCCACCCTACCGATATTTTAGAATGCGCCCTAGGGTATAAAAAGGTTGGGAACCCCTGATCTAGGAGGATGTTATTAGAAGCTCAAATCCAGGGACCTCCCCTGCTTTCTCCACTCAAGGCATATCCCCACGATGGCACTGGGGCCCCAGGCAACCACAGGGAGCTCCAGGCTGAAGGTCTGGAGGATTTGAACCTTCTGACTCTCCACTGCCCTCGCAGAGTTCAAGGAAGAGGATCAGATAAAGGGGCCTCCAATGCCCACGAGAAGGACCAGGTCTGAAGGCAACACATCCTAGGATAAGAAGAGTTTGGCCTTGGTCACAGTAGCCAGAGTTCAGAGGAATGGCCGTAGAGTCAAACAGACCTGGATTCAAATCGGGCTTCTGACATCTCCTCAATGTGTGAGCCATGCTGCCAACAGCATCACTGTGGTCTCCATCAGACTGACCTGGGTTCACAGCCTCGCTCTGGACCTTGGTAGCTGAGAATCCTAGAAGCATTTTTCCTTTTTTTAATTGAAATAAAACACACATCAATTAAATTTGCCGTTTTTAATTATACAGTTAAGTGGCATTAACTGCATTCACATTGTTGTGCAACCATCACCACCATCCATCCCAGAACTCTTTTCAGCTCATAAAACTGACCCTCTGTGCCAAGTAAATACTAACTCCCCATTCCCATCTGCCCCAGCCTCTGGCAGCTGCCATTGCTCTGTCTCTCTGAGCCTGGCTACTCTAGGCGCCTCATATGAGGGGAATCACACAGTATTTGTCTTTCTGTGACTGGCTTATTTCATTAGCATAATGTCCTTAAGGTTCATCCATGTTGTAGCCTGTGTCAGAATTTCCTTCTTTTTTAGGGCTAACATCGCACCATGTTCTAATCCATTCACCTGTCAAAGAACATTTGGGTTCTTTCCACCTTTTGGCTGTTGTGTCTGGGAGCATTTCTTGACTTCTCTGAACCTCATTTTCCCTATTGTTTAGGGAGGAAAGAGTGGAGAGGGTTTAAAGCACTTTCTGTGTACAGATTAAATTAGATAAACTACACAAAAGCCCCTCCCAGGGGTTGGCAGAGGGAGGAGTGGGGGCAGGGCTGAGAGCAGAGGATGGGGAGGGGGCTGGGCAGGCTGTCCCCTGTAAAGCCAGGGTTGTGAGGACAAAAAGAGGCAGACATTGCCAGAGGAGGTGTCTGGCAGAGGTTTTTGGGGTTTGGAGCCCCTTCCTTTGGAGTTGGTAGGCTGGCATGAGTTCTCCAGCCCAATCAGAGATGAGATTTTTATGAGCTAGAAATGGTTCCATTTTGTCTGGCTTGGAACAGAGCTTGATAAAATTATCATCCTCCTTGGGGTTATTTAATGTGCAGATGGTTGTCACTGGGATCCAAAGCCAGTTAGCAGCAAGCTGGGCCGGAAGCTCAGAAGCTCTCTGAGAATCCCATTCCCAGACCAGCCAGCCTCTGCATCCTGATCACCAGTTCCACACACAGTCAGGGATTAGGTCCTGGGAAATATCCAGACAGGCCTTGACCTTGTGGGCTCAAGGTCAGGGCAGGGTGTAATTGAGCACTTGGACTCAACCTTGCCCACCAAGTTACTGAGGTATAGGTGCTGTGTCCCAGGTTTTCTCCTCCTTGGGGGGCACATAAGAACACAACTGGCCCCAGATTCTGATTGCCAGAGACCCCTCTCCAGCCAGTTACTTCTTGAGGTCCCAAATAAGCCCCTCTTTTGTGCCCTCAGACTGGTGTGTCTGCTGTCAGCTCATCTGTGTAACAGTTCTGAAAGGCAGGTGTATTTGCCACCACCCCCAAACTTTTATCCTCATGTAGGTGGGAACCTAAGTTTTAAAGAGATTGAGTAACTTGCTCAAAGTCAACAGCCTCCATATCTGTCATTTCTTTCCCTCTTTGGCACCAACACCCCCTTGTTAGTATCTGTTGCCTAGAGCCTCTGAAAGAAAGCTTCACAGATGCCACCATGGCAGTGTCCACTGTGAAACACTGGGGTCCCCCAGCGGTCAGCCCCAGACCCAGAGCCATTGGGGTCCCAGGCAGAGGTGGGGAAGATGGCCTGAGCCAGTCCTCACTACTGGCAGACTCTCCAGATGGGACCACTTTCCAGCATCCTTAGGCAAGACCTGTCTTCTTGCTCATAGCCCTCCAGCACAGCCTGAGTGTCCTGGCCCATTCTGAGTGGGAGAGGCTGTCCACTGTAGAAAGGAAGGAAAAGGAGAAAGCCAAGAAGGAGCAAGCTCCAGAGCAAACCCCTGGGACGGGAGCCTGGCTTTGCTCGTTTGCAGCAACATCTTAGCCACAACCAGCTGGTGCAGCTGTGCCCAGGCAGCAGGGGCTGCAGGCCTGGCCCAGGGGTAGGGTAGAGGGTGGGGGCTGCAGGCCTGGCCCAGGGGCAGGGCGGGGGGAGGGGGGCGGTGCTCAGCCCCCTGTGGCGCTCAGTTCTGGCAATTCGTCCCACCAGGGACTGTTTTCACCAAGCAGGGCAGGCCTGACCATCTCTCTTCCTGCCACCAGGGACAAAGGACAGAAGGTGCCCCTGTCTCAATGGCTATGCATGTCACACCCAGTAGTGCTATATCTGTTCTAAGCCCTGGATCTTATCAGATCTGTCCGTCTTTTAAAGAGAATGCCAGGAAGTGGTGAGGGGGAACTTGGGCCTTCTTACCCTTCTATTTCTTCCCTCCCTCCTTCCTTTTCTCAAATAACATCTCTGGTCCTGCCCTACGCAGGTAGCTGGGACACAGAGTACATAACATGCAGACTACACACTTTTCAGTGAGCCACCTTCTGTTAGGAGGAGGAGAAATCAGATGTGGCAGAATGGGAAAATAGGAGAGGAAGACACAGGGCACCAGGGGCCCGTTCACCTGATGCAGAGGAGGAAGGGGTCTCAGTTGGAGGGGGTTGAGGATGCTGCAGGAAGACCTAGTTCGGTTCTGCTTTGTCCACGTGGGACTGGTGTTGCCTGCACTGAGGTGAGAGGGGAACCCTGCGGGAGAGCATGTGGGCAATTAGGACATGAGTTTGGGTTTGGACACATTGCCTCCCAATGGAATTGTCCTAGAGATGGTTGAATATTTGAGTATGAATCACAGACTGAAGGGTTGACCAGTTGTCAATTTGTTGGTTGTTTGCACAGAAACCTCTGGAGTCTGGTTTAGATTGGCCTTGAAGAGGGTTCATGAGCAGTGGTCTCATTCTATTTCTCCTCTTAGGCCCTTCAGTTGGGAACCCTGTCCAGCCTGCCTGGCCTGCAGCCCCACAGATCCTGGGTGCTCAGTACACTGGGCCCCTGCCCCATTCCAAATCCTCCAAAGCCCTGGGAAGTGGGACATTTCACCCTGCCAGGGCAGCTGCCTACAATGCTACCATCTGTCTTCATCAGACCTTCTGCCTAACCATGCCACCCAGGAGAACCACCCGGAGAAATCCATTAGTTTAGCCACCTCAGAGAAGGCAAATGTCTTCATCTGGCTTGAGTTACTTAAATGGAAAATTTTACAGTCATTCCCAGTAATGACCCTCAGAAAATCGTGGTGCTGCATTAGCTTTCAGATCTGGGAAGAGCCTGGCTTGCTCTCCCATCATGAGTTCCCTTCCAGCTGTAGGCCATCTCTCAGCTTGAGGCCCAGGGCAAGTGGCCTTGCTGAACCAAGCATGGCGTCTGAGGCCTGGAGAAAGCTCAGAAGACAGAGGCCGGCTCACTGGCCTTTTCCCTCCTACAGCCAGGGGAGCATGATGCTGCCTATGCCTGTGGGGTGCCTGTTTCCACACCCTCGCTCACCCTGAAACAGAGGTGCCCAGAGAAAAGAAAAGGCCGAACACTGTGGCAGCCTCAGGAGGTTCCCAGGCACTGTCAGCCCCACACAGGAGCTGGCAGATCACATGGTGTTTTTGGCCATGACACACCTCAGATTTTGATGACACACCCTCATGGAGATGTCAGGTTGGCAGCTGGCTACACAGGTGTCACAGGACTGAGCTGAGATCGGATCCTGGAGGCACTTCAGAAGCTGTAACTATACACCTGGAACCTGTGTGATTTTTACCAACCAATGTCATGCCAATAAATGAACAATTAAAAAGAAATGACTAAAAGAAGCTGTAACTCCCTCACCCTCGTGAAGAGCTGTTGCATGATGGGGGGTGCCGGCACCCTGGCCTCACCAAGTCAATGCAGCCCTGGACAATTCCAGCATGAAACTCCAGGTCTGTGTCTGGTGTCGAAGAAAATCGAGGGCTACGTAACTTGCATGAATTTCTGTTGTCAAAACTCAGGGGTGCACCATTTATGTGGTCAAGTCACGTGTGACCAAAGTTGCAAGGCTACCCAATGAGGAAAAGACAGTCTTTGCAACAAGTGGTATTGGGGAAACTGGATAACTACATGCAAATGAATGAAGCTAGGCCCTTGCCTTATGTTGTAAACAAAAGTTAACGTAAATATTAAAAAGATACCAAACACAAAAATAGAAAAATTGGACTATGTCAAGTAAGTACTTCTGCACAGCAAAGGAAACAACAGAATGAAAAGGTAAATTACAGATAACCTACAGAATGGGAGAAAATATTTGCAAACATATACTTGATAAGGGGTTAATATCCAGAATATATAAAGAACTCCTACAACTCAACTCAACAACAACAAATCCAATATAAAAATGGGCAGAGGACCTGAATAGACATTTTTCCAAAAAAGACAGATGGCCAACAGGTATATGAAAAGATGGTCAGCTTCACTAGCTATAGAGAAATGCAAATTAAGACAACAATAAGATACTGCCTCATACCTATTAGGATGGCCACTATCAAAAAAAGAAAGAAAATAAAAAATAAAAAAACTAAGCAATGAGGAGGTAAAGAAATTAGAACCCTCGTGCACTGTTGGTGGGGTTGCAATTGGTATAGCCACATGGAGAACAGTATGGAGGTTCCTCAAAAAATGTTAAAAATAAAATTACCATGTGATCCAGCAACCTCACTTCTAAATCGTATCTGCCCCTCCGTGTTCATTGCAGCATATTCACAATACCCAAGATGTAGAAACAACCCAGTGTCCATCACCAGATGAAATGAATGGATGAAGAACATATGGTCTACCCATACAATGGAATATTATTCAGTCTTAAAAAAGAAAGAGGGGAAGCCGGGATGGCTCAGTGGGTTGGGCGCTCACTTTGCAACGCCGGGGACTGGGGATCGGGTCCTGACCCCGGCCCGTGTGGAACCATGTGCTGAACTGGGAGCTCTCCCAGTTCAGTTCTCTGTCTCTGTCTCTGTCTCTATATCTCTCTCTGTCAAAAATAAATAAATAAAAAAATAAAAATATATTAAAATACAAAAGAAAAAAGAAGGAAACTGTCACTTCAACAATATGGATGAACGTTGTAGACATTATGCTAAGTGAAATAAGCCAGTCACCAAAGGACAAATACTGCATGGTTCCACTTATATGAGGAAGCTAAATAGGCAAACTCTTAGAAACAGAAAGTAGAGTGGTGGTTGCAGATGGGCTGGGGGAGTAGGAAAAGGGAGATGTTCAATGACTAAGGAATTTCTAATTTTACAAGAGGAGGGATGCTGAGATAGCTCAGCAGGTTGAGTACTGCCTCCCAATTGGCAGGTCTGGGGATCGAATCCCAGCCCTGGCCTGTGCAAACCCACATGCAGAACTGCAGCACAACTGTAACCCCAGGGATGGCAGTGAAAGTTCTCACCTCCCATGTGGGAGGCCCCCAGTTCAGTTCCCGCCCCACATGGCCCCACATCCACCTGTGTGGAATGAAACTGTCACAACCAATGATGTGCAACTATGGAGACTGCTCTGGGCCCTCCCCCTTCTCTCTGTCTCTGTCTCTGTCTCTGTCTCTCTCTCTCTTACCTTCTCTCAAATAATAAAGTAAATCTTTTTTAAAAATTTTGCAAGATAAAAAAGCTCTAGAGACTTGTTGCACACCATTGTACATATAATTAATACTAACATACTTTACTCTTCAAAATGGTAAATTTTACATTGTATTCTTGACCACAATAAAAAAAATTATATTTTAATTACAAATTCAGCGGTATAAGAAATAGCATGTTTTTAGTTTTGTTTAATCATTCTGATCTCTAGCCCGTAAGGCTGGCAGATCCATTCTCCTCTCACCTCAGGCCTATAAGGTTTTAGGATCTGAAGTAGCCCCGAGGGGGCTCTGTCCTTCCAGATGAGCCTCTTCTCTCTTTCTCAGACCCTCCCTCCTCCTCATCCTAACTTTAACAGAAGTCTGGCGGCTGACCTGGACTGCTTCTGCTTCCCCGGCCAGTCCCAAAACCTGTCCCAGTGACCACCACTTAAAAATGGGAAATGAGAAGCCGGGATGGCTCAGTGGGTTAAGCGCTCACTTTGCAGCGCCAGAAACCGAGGATCGAATCCCGGCTCCGGCCCCGGCCTGTGTGGACCCATATGCTGAACTGGGGAGCTCCCCCAGTTCAGTTCTCTCTGTCTCTGTCTCTGTATCTCTCTCTGTGTGTCAAAAAATTAATAAATAACTAAATAAAACTTAAAAAAAAAAACAAAACTAAAAATGGGAAATGAAAAAGGGGAAACACATACTCATTTTCAGTGACCCACCCTGCCTCCAACTGATGCGTGGCCTGCCTGTCGGTATCAGTGGTTATTCTAGGAAGCGGGGGAAGGGGTTAAGATTGGCTTAAAAGGGCAGTGACTTGTAATGCAGCCACAGCCTGTCAGCCCACCCCCTCAGGACCCAGCCCAAAGCCTGACATGCAGAAGGTGGGCAGGATAGAGAGAGACAGGTATATAGTGCCATTTAAATTGCAATCTAGGGAAGCCGGGATGGCTCAGTGGGTTAAATGCTCACTTTGCAGCCCCGGGGACCGAGGATTGAATCCCGGCCCTGGCCCGTGTGGACCCATGTGCTGAACTGGGGAGTGCCCCCAGTTTGGTTCTCACCGGGGTGAGACCCCGACCCAGTTCCTGCCCTGTGCAGCCCTGCGCCCACCTGTGGAATGAAACTATGTGAAAGAACCAATGATGCACAACTATGGAGACTGTTCTGGGCCCTCTCATTGCTCTCTGTCTCTGTCCCTATCTCTATCTCTATCTCTATCTCTGTCAAAAACAATAAAAATAAATCTTTAAATTGCAATCTAGTACATGCTACTTCACTCTGCACCTTCCCTCTGATGCCTGAGAAAAGGAAGGGAAGAACAGGGCATAGTTCAACTAAGAGGAATTGAAAGGGAAGCAGGCAGAAGTGAAAACGCCAGGCCAAAGACATGAGGGATGTCTGTGGCTAGCTCCAGGAGAGACCCTCCTCTCCCCAGTGAGGTGGGCTGTGCACTGGGCCAGGACTTCTGACTGCGGCAGTGGGCTGGCCAGCATTTCCTTACCCAGAACCCTTTGCTTCAGGTCCCAGGGACCAGCATGGTGAGAGAAGGCTGAGGCCAGATGGCTCCATCATCAATTCAGAAAAGCTCAAAACGTGTGGAAGGGGAACTGGCTCCTGAAAAGAAGCTGTGTTGGTGTGCTTGTTATGTGCAATAAACCATGAGGAATGCATAGGCATCTGCCTCGAGCCGTGGGAAGGGGCAGTGCCGAAGGTTCTAGTGAGCAAAGGCCGGACAGACAGTATGTGGATAGGTGGTGCCTGTTACTGAGCCTGGGCATTTGGAATGCCATGATGGTGTCTTGATGTGGTGTGATGTCTCTGCTGTTCTAGTTTAGTGGATATTAGAAAGCACTGGTCAGACCTTTTGTAGCATAACTTCCATACTCAGCCTTATATCCATCATAAGTCTGAAGTACCTCAAGAGTTTCCAGGTTGTACATCTTTTTGATTGGGGAAGGATTGTGAATGGGTAAATGAATAATAATTGAATAACTGAATGAGTGAGCAAGGTTGTGAGAACACAGCCAACAGGGGAGGGCCTGGAGGAGCAAGGGGATGGGAGCAGGAGACGGATTTCTCCCCACTCCTCTCCCCTCCACCAGCCAGCAGGTGGTGGGCAGGCTGCCCCAGGATGCTGTTGCAGGGTGGGTGGATGGGCCGGTGGCATGCAGGCTGTGCCCAAGCCCACCCTGGCTTCTCTTCTCAACAAGTCTGTCCTTGCTTTCCTGTCTAGGTCCCCCCGGACGGCGTGGCAAGCCTGGAAGGAGAGGGGATCCCGGTGAGTCACCATTTGTCCTAGTTCCTAAACCCAGGCCTTGTCTGCCCTCAGCCAGGGACCCAGCGGGAGGCCCCAGGCCCTGTACCACCCCACTTCTCAGGACCTCTGGTCCTGGGCCAGGTCTTCCTCTCTTTCAATTCCAGCCACTATCCCTAGAGGCCACAATGCTTAGTGCTGCCTTCTCTTGGTTTCTTGATAGGCTGACCAGACGTACCATTTTAAATGGGACAGAAAACAATGGTACTGTCCTGTTTCAAACAGTACATCTAGTCAGCCTACTTCTTGATATCACAGTTCCAGTGACTTTCCCCTTTATGCCCTTGACACCCCCTGACTCTCATTATCAGCCTCTGAAATGTCAGCCCCTAGCCTCCCACTCTGAAGCAGCCCCCTCTCTTTGTGGGACTGATGCTTCCACCAGCCCACAGTCCCTACTGTGGGTCCCTGAACACAACGCAGTGTTTCTCCTGTGTGTCCCCATCCCTCCCCAGCCTTGGCCTGTCCTTCCCTTGGCAGAGGCACCAGGAAGAGACGGCTTCACCTTCCTTCACTAAAGCCTGCAGACTTGTCTACACCACCGCCCCCTCACCTATACCGCCTCCCCTCCTGCCACCCTCATTTCACCCAAACACACTCGCTCTGCACATCACCATCCCCCGATGCACACAGAGCTTTGCTCACAGGCCGCCACACACCCCGAACCTGCCCTGGCTCTTCCACCTCGCCTTCCACGCATCCCAGCCCCTCTGGTCTCTCTTCACCATCACTCCACTGACACCATCTTGGCCACAGTGGCCACTGGCCTCCCGGTGGTCATGCCGGCAGATGCTCGGCTGTCATCTTGACCCTCACTATTGGCCACCCCCACTTCCTGCCACGACTTTGGCCTGCATTTCTTCCCACACCCCTTCTTTTTGCCTTTTCTCTAGGACCCACTGGCCTCTTAAATGAATCTGCCCTTGGCCTTCTTCTCTCTTCTCTCCCACTCCTGTGATTCCAGTTCCCCCATGACATTGACGATGCCCTCCTCCCTGACTCCAGTCAAGTTGCCTCCTCTGGATCCAGGGTTTGGACATGAACCCAGCACCTCCCTCAGGCTACTCTCCCCCAGTTCTCCGTCACAGGGAGGAGACCTCTAGCCACTCACTTCCCTGTGCGGACACCTGGGCACCGCCCTCAGTCCTGCCTTCCCCCCTTCTCACACCAAGTCCCTGTCAGTCTCTTCCCCAGGACATCTCAGAGCGTGCCCCCTTCTCTCTCCTCACCACCACAGTGCCTGCAGCTCTCACCTCTCCCCTACCATGTTCCCACCTCTAGCCTCACCATGGGTGTCTGAGGCCCTCTCATTCTGAGCCTGCACCCCTGTCCAGAATGTCACCTCCTCTACCAGAACTCCTACCCCAAGTTCATTACTCTTTGTCCTTTAAGTTTACCTCAATCATCTCTTCCAAAAAGCCTTCTCTAACTCCTCTGGCCAGGAGCTATCACCCCAAGTCTTCTGCCCCAGCACCGTGCCTAGCACAAAGCAAACTCCAGGAATGTACCACATTTTTCTGTGTGTAAGATGATACTTTTGTCTAAAATTGTTAGACCAAAAATTGGGGGTAATACATGGGAGTAACCCATGTATTGATCTTAATGTTGGGTTAGAAAAGTAGGGCTCGTCTTATACATGGGGGCATCTTATACACAGAAAACTACAGTAAATGCACAAACAGTGAATAGATGAATGAATAAACGCACGCATGCTCAGCCCCAAGCAGCTTCACCAGGAGGGCACAGTGGTGATGCCAGAGGGACCCACCACCAGAAGGACCCCTGGCCTCAGAGTTCTCTCCCTGGTGCTGCATGGGCTTCCTGCCCCTCGTGCACTGCGTGCTCACATTATCTCGCATGGCTCCTGCTCTAGAAGCCCTCTGGATAAACTCGCTAGAGCGCACTTGTAGGAAATGCCGTCATGGTTCTCTGTGTGCTTTGATTTCCAGAAGCTGAAGGCTGTCTCATGTCTGATTGCTATGGCTTTCTTTACTCTAGATGTTATGTGTAATCACCTCCCCCACCCCCCACACACACCACCTCCACCACCACCACCAGCCTGCCAAATGCACACTTCATCACTCAGTTTTCATTTCTGTCCCTATAAAACATTTTATCTGTCTTTTATTGTGAGCTCTGACATGCATTCTGGAAGAAGATGAAGAACACACAGAGACTTTTTTTTTTACAACAAAGTCTAATATTACTCAACTTACTCAAAAACTTATCAGAATTAGAACTTCAGTTTACCACAATCTAAAAGTCCACGATGAGGACTGACTGGGCCCCTGACCCGGGGCTGAGTCCTCTCGAGTTCTTCATCTCATCTGATCCGCACAGAGCCCTGCAAGATAAACATATATCATTAGCCCCATTTTGGAGATAAGGAAACTGAGTTTCCAAAGGGAGTAGTGTCTTGTCTAAGAGCAGCCACTGGGCAAGGGATGGGCAGCACCTCCTCCTCTTTGCTGTCGCCCCCATACAGTGTCCTGATTCTCTGCCTGTCAGAGAATGGTGTGAGCAGCACAGAGCACATGTCCCTCTCTGATTAGCTTTGGCTGGGCCTGGTGTTTATTTCTAGATAATTTCACACACATGCACATCCTGGCTTTGGCGCCTCTCCTTGTAAAACCAGGCCTTTTCCTGTGTCCCATGGAGAAAAGCTTTTTGCCGGGTGGGATAGTGTCTGGCTGAGAGGCCTTCCTGCTGCTGCTGCACCAGACCTGCAGACAGCTGAGCTGCCTGCCGGACACGGGGTCCGCTCTAGCTCCCCAGGGGCTTTTGCCTGGATAGTACCTCTGTGGCCCTGCAGAGTGTATGCGTCTCTATATCATAAAGGAATGGATTTCTCCCCACACCCCCAGAGTCCCACTTCTCAGCTAAAGAAGCCCAGTACTGCTCTTGCATTCTGGGGTCCTCATTCTAGGAACCGCAGACACATTCTTTTCTCCTTCTAGACCCCTTTTCCCCAAGAGCATCCATCACTCTCTCCTGGCTCCCTCTGGCTCCCTCTGTCCCAGCACTTCCCGCACCTGCTCTGAAAACTTGTCTTTCTCCTTCGCTAAAGCTGGGCAGCTCAGGGCAGGAGCTGGGGCTGGACACCCAGGCACTCAGGAGATGGCCAGTACATGTTTGTTGACAGAAAGGAGGGGAGGTCAGGGAGGAGGAAATAAGAAAGAAGGACTGGTGAGCAAGTGAGGGATAAAGGTTAAGGAAATGGGAAGAGACAAGCAGGAAGCAATCAAATGCTGGTTGGCTGATGCTTGTGCTAAACCTGCAGAGACAAATGGAGGTGCTCACAGATCTCCACGGCTCCCGCTGTTTCAGGGCTAGGGTGTATTTTTTACCTACCCTGCTCCAAGAAACCCTTTCTAATAATCCAGTGGAAGAAGTACTTCTGGGATGGCGGATTAAGGACCTCTGAAAATCTGCTCCTTAGTAAAAGCAGCAAGAACACAAGGAAAAATTGACCTTTCAGAATTATGGAAATTAATGAAAGGCTTGCAGCAACCCAAGAAATGTTTATTCAAGAGAAACATATGAATCTTGCTAAGAACAGCGATGTTTGTAACATTTTAACTTGCCCATCTGCTCAGGCCTGTAATACCCTTAAAAAAACACCAGCCTTGCAACCACAGTACCTGTGAAAAGTAGCAGACCCTAGAGGAGGAGAAAAATGGTTTAAAGTTCACTCCCAGAGAACTGTCTTTTTTTTTGAGCTATCTTGCCGCTCCCTGGAGAAGTATGTATACAGGACTTGTCTTTATTGGACTTGATGCAGAGCTCACTCATTGGGAAAAGCCCTGTCTCTAGAGTGCTTGTGAAAAACACTCAGCAGCAATTGTTTGACATCGCAGCTGCCTCAGGTGATGATACCAGTTTGAAGCAAACAAGAAGCTGACACAAAAACTTAAACAAAAATCTAGGCAATAAGATGTGTAAAGGGGCTTTACAAAACTCCAGCATATTTCTGGGACTCTAGAAAACATATGCATGCAGGGCTGTGTTCATGTCCAAGGAAAGACCTGTGGCAGCCTCAGTCTCTCACCTCTGGCTGACCTTGAGGCTCTGTCAAGTGGGCAATGAAGGTAACAGCAGAGCTGTGAACTGGCAGAACACTGAAGCTGGGCTCCAACGTATACAAAGAGCCTCATGACATAGAGTGGGAGAGTTAGTGGATCAAGACAATAAAGGAAGCCTCTGTCTATGCTGATCATTAAGCTAGCCAAGCAGAGAATTCAGTAGCTGCACATGACCAAGAATACACACTTCAGAGATTTAGTCCAGAAAAACCCCTAAACACTGCAACAATAACAACAAATAACAATAATCACAGATCCTGTAAAGGAGGTGCAAAATCTAACTTCCATAGTAGCCACACTAAATTACTTTACATGCCTAGTTTTTAACAGAAGTAATGAGGCACATAAAGATACAAGAAAGTATAGCAATAAAAAGGGGGGAAAGCAATCAATAGAAGCTGTCTCTGAGGAAAATCAGATGCACTTACTATAAACAAAAATTTTATATTTGCTATTTTAAATATGTTCAAAGAACTAAGGAAATTGTGTCTGAACAATTAAAAGAAAGCCCAAGAATTATTTACCACCAAATGGAAAATATCAATATAGAGACAGAAAGTATAAAAAAAAAAAAGAAATTCTGAAGCTATAAAATACAATAACTGAAATGAAAAAATTTACTAGGCAGCTCAGCAGTAGATTTGGGCTGGCAGAAGAACAAATCAGCAAGCTTGAACATATGTCAATTGAAATTATTCAGTCTAAAAAAAAAGAAAAGATAATGAAGAAAAATGAACAGGGTCTGAGAGACCTGTGGGACACTACACAGTGTGCCAACATATGCATAATGTGGGCCTTATGAGGGGGAGAGAGAGAGAAAGAATCAGGAGTATATTAAAGAAGGATGGCCAAAACTTTCCCAAAATAAAGAAAAACATTAATCTACACATAAGAGATGCTCAACAAACACCAAATAGGATAAAGTCAAAGAGATTGACCCCTAAGCACATTCTGGCCACACTACTAAAAGCAAAAAATAATAATAATAAATGAAAAGAAACTCTTGAAAGCAGCAAGAGAACAATAACTCATCATAAAAAAGGGATTCAATAAGTTTAATAGCTGATTTCCCATCAGAAACCATGGAAGCCAAAAGGCAGTGAGATGATATATTTAAAGTGATTATAAAAAAACTATCAACAAAGAAATCTATAGCCAGAAAAACTATTCTAAAAAACCACGAAGGAGGGAGAGCTCAGTGATTGAGTGCTTGCCTTGCAATTGTGAGGTCCAGGGTTCAATTCCCGGCCCCGGCCAGTGCAACCCCATATGCTGAACTGCAGCACAACTAGTAACCACCAGGATGGCTCGGAAGTGAAAGTTCTCACCTCCCAGGTAAGAGGCCCCCAGTTTGGTTCCTGCCCTGTGCAGCCTCACATCCACCTGTGTGAAATGGAGCCATGTCACATCTAATGATGTACAACTGTGAGGACTGCTATGGATCCTCTCTCTCTCTCTCTCTCTCTCTCTCTCTCTCTCTCTCTCTCTCTCTCTCTCTCTCTCTCTCTCTTCCCCCTTCTCTCAAACAATAAGATAAATCTTTTTTAAAAATGAAGGAGAGGAGATTCATTCAAGATGACAGAGTAAGTAAACACTGTATTTTCTTTCTCTCGTGACCATATCAAAAATTACAACTAAACTATAAAACAACCATCATTGAAAATCCCCTGAAGCCTAACTTAACTGAAGCCCTACAACTAAGGAGATACAGAAGAAGCCACCTCAAAACTGGTAAGAGGGCTGGAGATGCATAACAGGTTGGTCCCACACCCATGTGTGACCATTAAAAATTGAGAGGGATAGCTCGATAAGGAGGTCCCCCACCCCAGCCCACCCTCCGAGGAGCAAAGGGTCCCAGCCCTACACCAGGCTCCCAAGCTCATGGGTTCAGTTCCAGGGAGAGAAGTCCCCATGACTTCTGGCTGTGAAAACCAGCAGAAAGTGTGGCTGAGTGAGACTAGGGTGGCTGCAGTCCTGGATACTCCTCTTAAAGTGCCCCCGCATGGACTTACTGACAGACCCACTCATTCTGAGCTCCTGTGCTAGGGCAGCAGCTTGAAAGGTGCCAGGGACATGCAGGGAGGAACTGACATGTCTAGTTTAGGGTAAGGGCTGGAGAGGCAGCTTTCCCCCAAACAGAAGTGCTGGCGAAAGCTATTGTTCCTTTGTTGACCCTTCCCCCTTCCCAGCATGCCAATGCCATATCTGAGTCTCCACCAACCTGGCCAACACCATCCCTTTGCCCTGATTCCCTGAGACCCCACCCCACCCAACTTTCAGGCCAACCTACGCTGCCGTGGCATTTTGTACAAACAGCCTATCTTGTCTTGTGCTTCAGACTTTCCCAAAGTCTCTCAAAAGTTCACAAAACCCAAACAAGCAGCATCTGGCCTCAGCATGCCCCATGCCTCTGGATGAGCAGCCCTAAACCTGACATTAATGGCGGTCAGCTTCAGGTCATGGCTTGGCCTCTCAAGGTACCTCCAAGCCCAGCGCAGGTGGTGGCCATCTGTGGATTGCTTTGCGGCTCATGCCAGGTAGCCCCAGGCAGGGCCCAGGCTGTGGCTGAACTTGACCAGCTATGGAGCCCTCCCAGGAGATCCTAGGGCTGGCACACCCACTGTCCAACTTTGGACCCAGTCAAAGCATCACCTAGTTGCCTCTGGGGACAACACACTCAAAGGGCACATTGGACAGGCACTAGACCTGCTAAAGCAAACCCTGCTCTATGGAATCAGTGCCTGCACAACAGCTCCTCCACTGTAGTTACAGACAGCCCTCACAACCACTCAGTCTGAGTGTCGATTCTTCCCACTGGTTTGCAAACAGTAACCCGGCTCAACTCCAACAGGAGGGCACACACAACACACACAAGGGAAACCCGGAGTACCCAGATTAGTTGGCCAGGAAGACTGTGCCACTGGACCCCATAGCATAGACCATTCTACTAAGACCAGAAAAAGAACTAAACAAAATGAAGACAAGCAATCTACCAGATACAGAGTTCAAAACACTGGTCATAAGGATGCTCAATGGTCTCATTGAGAACTTCAGCAAAAAGATAGGAAACATAAAAATTGAGATAGAAAACAAAAAAAGAAACAGCTAGAAATAAAGAATACAATAACTGAAATGAAGATAACATTAGAGGAATCAACAATAGACTAGATGAAGCAGATTATCAAATTAGCAATTTAAAAGATAAGATAGCAGAAAAACCCCAAGCAGAATAGCAAAAAGAAAAAAATTCAAAAAAATGAGAATTGTTTAAGGGGCCTCTGGGACAATATCAAGCATGCCAACATTTTCATCATAGGGGTACCAGAAGGAGAAGAGAGAGAGAAAGGAATTGAAAACCTATTTGAATAAGTAATGATGGAAAACTTCCCTAACCTGGAAAAGGAAATAGACATACAAATCCCATTAGCACAGAGAGTCCCAAACAAGATGAACCCAAACAGGCCCACACCAAGACACATTATTATTAAAATGCCAGAGGTTAAAAACAAAGAGAGAATCTTAAAAGCAGCAAAGGAAAAACAATTAGTTACCCAAAAGGGAGCTCCCATAAGACTGTCAGATGATTTCTCAGCATAAACTTTGCAGGGCAGAGGGATTGGCAGTAAATATTCAGAAGCAAGAACCTACAACCAAGATTACTCTACTCGGCAAAGAAAACACTTGTAATCAAAAGATAAAGAGCTGCCCAGACAAGAAAAAGCTAAAGAAGGAGTTCATCAATACCCAACAGAATTACAAAAAATTTTAGAGGAACTTAAGATGAAGGGGGGGAAAAAAAGATAAAAAATGAGTAATAAAATGGCAATAACTGCATATCTATCAACAATTACTTTAGATATAAATGGATTAAATGCTCCAATCAAAAGATATAGTGTAGCTGAATAGATAAGAAAGCATGGCCCTTACACATGCTGCCTACAAAAGACTCACTTCAGATCAATAGACACACACAAACTGAAAATAATGGAATGGAAAAAAATACTTAATGAAAATGGGAACAACAACAAAAAAAACTGGGATAACAATACTTGTACCAGACAAAATACACTTTACAACAAAGGCTATAATAAGAGACAAAGAAGGACCGAGTGATTTCACTTCTAAGTATTTATTTGAAGAAACCCAAAATGCTACTTTAAGGGGACCTGTGCATCCACATGTTCACTGTGGCATTGTTTACAATGGCCAAGATCTGGAGCCAGGCTGGGTGTTTATCAGTGAATGAATGGATAAAGAGTAGGTGGTACATATATATGATGGAATGTTTCTCCACCAGAAAAGAGTATGGGTTCTTGCCATCTGCAGCAACGTGAATGGACCTGGAGGGTATTATGCTGAGTGGAGTATGTCAGACAGAGAAAGATGCAATGTTATTTTACTTACATGTGAAATCTAAAGAACAAAATAAATAAACAAACTCATAGATACAGAGAACATTCAATGGTTGCCAGAGTGGATAGATGAAAAAGGGGAAAGGATTAGGACATACAGGGGAAGCTGGGATGGCTTATCGGGTTAAACACTCGCTTTGCAGCCCCAGAGCCCGAGGATCAAATCCCAGCCTCCACCCATGCGGACCCATATGCTGAGCTGGGGTGTGCCCCCAGTTCAGTTCTTGCTGGGGCCTATTCTGGAGGCCCCCGGCCCAGTTCCTGCCCTGTGCAACCCTGTGCCCACCTGTGGAGTGAAACTATATGGAAAACTAATGCTGTCAACTATGGAGACTGCTCTCGGCCCTCTCCCTTCTCTCTGTCTCGCTCTGTCTCTCTATCAAAAAACAATAAAAATAAATCTTTAAAAAATAAATACAAATTTATTGTTACAAAGTAGTCATGGGGATATAAAATAAAGCATAAGGAATAATATGGTAATAACTATGTATAATGCCAGGTGGATCTTAGACTAGTCAGGAGGATCACTTCTTGAATTATATAAATGTCTGACCACTATGCTGTTCTTCTTAAATTAATATAAAATAATATTGAATGTCAACTGTAATTGAAAAATTACAGGAGAAGCCAGGATGGCTCAGCAGGTTAAGCACTCACTTTGCAGCCCTGGGGACTGAGGATTGAATCCCAGCCCCAGCCTGTGTGGATCCATATGCTGACCTGGGATGTGCTTCCTATGCAGGATGCCCCTAGTTCAGTTCTTGCCCCCCAGTTTGGCCCCTGGCTCGAGGGGACGTGCCTCCCATGCAGGAGGCCCCCAGCCTAGTTCCCGCCCTGCACAGCCCCTGCCCACCTGTGTGGAACGAAACCATGTCTAAAACTGATGTATAACTATGGAGACTGCTCTGGGCCCTCCCCTTTCTCTCCATCTCTCTCTGTCTCTGCCTCTCGTTCTCTGTCAAAAAAATACACAATAAAATAAATCTTTAAAAAAAAGAAGAAAAATTATAAAAGTGGCAGGTGAAAGGGAATAGGAGATTCAGGTTTCCAGGTATAAAACAAGTTATGGGAATATAACATGCAGCATAGAGAATATAGTCAATAATATTGTGACAGTGTGGAACCATGTCAGATGGTTGCTGGACGTGTCATGAAGATCATTTCTTTAGGTATATAAATGTTGAATAACTCTTATGTGTACCTGAAACTAATAGAATATTGTAAGTTAGCTATATTTGAATAAAAAGTCTGGGGAAGCTGGGATGGCTCAGTGGGTTAAGCACTCACTTTGCAGCCCTGGGGACTGAGGATCAAATCCTGGCCCCGGCCCGTGTGGACCCATATGCTGAATGGGGAGTGCCCCCAGTTTGGTTCTCACCAGGGTGAGACCCCAGCCCAGTTCTTGCCCTGTGCAGCCCTGCACCCACCTGTGGAATGAAACTATGTGGAAAAATCAATGATGTGCAACTATGGAGACTGTTCTGGGCCCTCCCCCTTCTCTCTCTCTCTCTGTCTCTGTATCTCTCTCTCTCTCTCTCTCTCTCTCTCTCTTTGTCAAAAACAATAAAAATAAATCTTAAAAAAATAATAATAATAATAAATAAAAATAAAAAGTCTTTTAAGATATTTTTTAAATTAAGGAGAAATTAACACATGCCCTCCTAAACAAAAATGGAGAGAATTCATCACTATCAGATCTGATCTATAAGAAATACTAAACAGATTGCTTCAATCTGAAATGAAGGGTACTAGACAATAATTTTAATCCACATAGAAATCAAAGCATTTCAGTGAAGATAACTACATAGGTAAATATGGAAGACAATATAAATATATTTTTATTTATAATGCTCCTCTCTATTCTGATTTAAAAGACAATGGCATAAAGCAATAATAATAAAACTGTGTTGATGAGCTTATAATGTTTAAAGTACAGTAGACTCTTTATTAACCAGAGCTCAAGCAACCAGCAATCTCAAGCATCCAGCAAAATTTTTTGCCAGTTGATTGAGATTTTGCTGGTTGCTTGAGAATGCCAGTTGCTTAAGTTTCGGTTAACGAAGTCTACTTACATTTATCTGGCATCGACCAAACCCATGGTTGCTGGTTAACTAAGAGTATACTCTAATAAAGTAGTAAAGGATAACAGAGCTATAGCAGAACAAAGTGCTTATATAGAATTGAAAGTAAATTGTTTTAAATCAAAATCAGATTATCTTAAATTAAAATGTTAATTATAATCCCTAGGACAATCACTAAGAAAATAGATCCCAAACAGAATAAAAGAAACAAAAGTATTAAAATGGAATGCTAGACAATGTCTATTTAATAGAAAAGAAGCAATAGTGGAGTAATAGAGGAACAAAAATGACATAAGACATATAGAAATTAAATGGGGAAATGTCATTAAATGGTGTCATGAGAGGAGCTCTTGAATCCTCTCCTGGAAAGAACAACAATTTAAACAACTAAAATCCAACCAGAGAATCCCTAAGTAACACACAGCCTCAGACAAGGGACACACTCATCACAAGAAAATACCTACAGTCGGAGAAAGGGAGGTGAGTGAGAGAGACAGAAGGAAAGGGAGCAGTGCGGGGACACACCATGGAGCATGACTCAGAGACCTACCTGGTGACCAACCCAGAGGCTGACCCAGAGACCAAGAGAGGAGAGACTGAGGTGGGAGTGCAGGTCAACATGCAGAACAACTCTGGGTGGGTTGGAAGCCTAGAGCATGCAAAGGCAGAGGCACAGGCAGCCAGAACGCAGGGCAGATGGCAGAAGCAGGCATGGCTGGCTATAGCCAGATGCCACAGTGGGAGCGCGTGGGGAGCAGCCATGGCGTGGCAAGGGCAGCCATTGCATGATGCAGAAAGCCTGAGAGAGGCACCAGCAGCAGCCAGAGATCAGCGCCTGTGACCAAAGTGAGGATCCAGCTGCCAGAGCATGGGTCTGGTGGCTAGAGCACAGGGCCTTAGAACTGTAAGTCTGGCAACCAGAGCAAGAAGCAGGCTTCCTGATGACTGGAGAACTGGCAGCAGGAATATGGCTGGAGGCTGAAGCATGGAGTGGCCCTCAATGAATTAGGGCCCTAGCCAGAGCATTGCATGGCCTTGGACACAGAACCTGGCTGCTTCCCCTTGCTCTCTCTCAAAGCTCTCCCAGCCAGCTCTGCCCAGAGCCTACATTCAGTCAGCTGGTGCTGGGAGGCTGCTTATTACTCTGTGATGCAAACAGACCTGTGCCTTTTCCAACAAATCCCACCCCTACCATTCCCACTGAAGCCAGCAGAGGGATCCAGGAAAAGTATGAAGCAGAGGCATGGCAGCTTCTGACTGCAGTGGGGTCTCAGAGGTATAGAATATGATTGCACACCATATCTTCCCAAAGAGGAGGCATACAGAAACCAGAGTGACTGAGTCAAAGAGAAGCCCACCTTCTAGTAAGTCTACCACTGTGAGAAAACCAAATAACCAAGACAACATATTATAGGACATTGCAGCAACTTCAGCTAGGAAGTAAGAGAAAGATCTCTACATCTACCAGGGGAAAAGTCTTCATGTCCAGGAAAAGAAATTCTCCAACAGCAATGAGTACCCTCATGAACAAAGATGCTCAGAAAGAAAATGAAAATATTCCAGAAAAGAAACTGGAAGATATGGAAACACATGAGCTAAATGATACAGAATTCAAGACTACAATTCTGAAAACACTCAAAGAGATCAAAGAAAATTGGTGGAGTACACAGAGGGACCTAAGTGATCTCAAAAAGGAAATTAAACCTATAAAAAAGAACCAAATAGACATTTGGAGATAAACAACACAATAAACAAATGAAAAATGAAATAGCTTGCATAGGAAGCAGAGTTGACCAGATGGAGGAAAGAACTAGTGAAATCAGACACAGAAACTTGGAAATATCACAGAAGGAAGAAGAGAGAGACCTAAGAGCTTAAAAAAAGAAAGAAAAAGAAAAGAAAGATTTCTACAAGAATTATCTGACTTCATTACAAAAAATAACATAAGAATAATAGGTATTCAGGAGTAAGCAGAGGACAAGATGGGGACAGAGAATTTGCTCAGACAAATAGTAGATGAGAACTTCCCAAATATATGGCAAGAACTGGAACCTCAAATTCAAGAAGGAAACAGGACCCCTAGCTACTTGAATCCTAACAGACCTTCTCCAAGGCACAGAATACTGACAATGTCAAAGGTCAGAGATAAAGAAAGAATCCTCAAGGCAGCCAGAAAAAAAGAATACCATAACCTATAAAGAAAAGCCTGTCAGACCATCATCAGATTTCTCAACAGAAACTCTATAAGCCAAGAGGGAATGCAATCAAGTATTCAAAATATTGAAGGAGCAAAATTACCAGCCAAGAATCATCTACCCAGCAAAGTTATCCTTTAGATATGAAGGAGGAATAAAGACCTTTTCAAACAAACAGAAAATTAAGAAATTCTGCACAAGGCCAGCATTTCAAGAAATACTGAAGGAGGCTATTTGACCTGAAACAAAAAGTAAAAATAAATAGGGATAAACTGGAACAACAAAAACATAAAATGGGAGAAAGTAAAAGTTTAACCTTCCAAAGAAAAGGAAGATAAGAAACATCCTTAAGAAAAGGAACCACTGCATATATGAAACTTTCTTTCCTTTTTTTTTTTTTTTTTAAGATTTATTTATTGTTTTTGACAGAGAGAGGGATATACAGAGTCAGAGACAGAGAGAAGGGGGAGGGTCCAGAACAGTCTCCATAGTTGCACATCATTGGTTTTTCCACATAGTTTCACTCCACAGGTGGGCTTGGGGCTGCACAGGGCAGGAACTTGGCCGGGGTCTTGCCCCAGTGAGAACTGAACTGTGGGCACTCCCCATTCAGCATATGGGTCCACACGGGCCAGGGCCGGGTTTTGATCCTCTGTCCAGGGCTGCAAAGTGAGCGCTTAACCCACTGAGCCACCCCGGCTTCCCCTGAAACTTTCTTTTACATAAAGTTTATGTTAACCACTCAAAAAGAACTTAGAACTGAGACACAACAAAGAGAGAGAGAGAAAGAAAACACAGTCATAAATACCATCAAACTAAAATAACCAACAGAAACTAAAGCAAAGAAGCAATCGAAAAGAAGAGCTACCAGAAAACAAAAGATAAAATGGCTAGGAAATCCTCATATATCAATCATCACCCTAAAAGTAAATGGACTGAACTCGCCAATAAAAAGACACAGAGTAGCAAACTGGATTAAAGAACAAAAACCAACCTTATGCTGCCTATAAGAGACACACTTCAGCCACAAGGACAAACACAGACTCAAAGTGAAAGGGTGGAAAAATATACTCCAAGCAAATGGCATCCAAAGAAAAGCATGTGTAGCCATACTTATAGCTGACAAAACAGACTTCAGGATCAAAAAGATAATAAGAGACAAAGATGGACATTTTATAATAATAAAGGTGACAATACAACAAGAAGATATTACATTTATTAATATATATGCCCCCAACCAAGAAGCACCAAAATTTACAAAGCAACTACTAACAGATCTAAAAGGAGAAACTGACAAAAACACAATTATAGTAGGAGACTTAAACACCCCCTTGACAGCCATAGACAGATCATCAAAACAGAGAATAAATAAAGAAATAGCAACTTTAAATGATACATTACAGCAATTGGACATAGTTGATATTTACAGGATACTTCATCCTACAACACATGACTATACATTCATTTCTGGTGCATATGGAACACTCTCAAGGATAGACCACATGCTGGACTACAAAGCTAGCCTCAGGAAATTAAGAAAAGATTGAAATCATACCAAGCAAATTCTCTGATCACAAAACTTTAAAATTGGAGATCAAATTTAAAAAAAAAACAAGCAGGAAAAAATCACATACATATAGAGATTAAACAACATGTTATTAAAAAATGACTGCATCAAGGAAGAAATGAGATTAAAGAAACAAAGGACAATGCAAACACAATGTACCAAAATTACTGGGATGCAGCAAAAGCTGTAATAAGAGGGAAATTTACATCACTACAGGCCTATCTCAAGAAACAAGAAAATCACAGATAAACAACCTAATATCACATCTTCAAGAACTAGAAAAAGAAGAATATAAATAACAATCCAAGTTAGAAGAAGGAAGGAAATAATAAAAATTAAAGTAGAACTAAATAAAATACAGAATAGAAAACAATAGAAAAAATTAATACAATAAAGGGCCGGTTCTTTGAAAAATTTAATAAAATTGACAAACCCCTGGCAAGGCTCATCAAGGGAAAAAGAGGAAAGACACAAATAATCCAAATTAGAAATGAAAGAGGGGAGATTACAACTGATACCACAGAAATACAAAGGATCATACAAGAATACTATGAAGCGCAATATGCCACCAAATTTTGCAACCTAGAAGAAATGGACAAGTTTTTAGAAAAATATAGCCTACCTAGATTGAATCAAGAAGAACTGGATAATCTAAACAGACCAATCAATAGTAAGGAAATTGAAACAATCATCCAAAACCTCCCCAAAAGCAGATGGCCTCACTAACGACTTTTACCAGGCACTCAAAGAGGAACTAACACCTATCCTCCTCAAACTTTTCCAAAAAATTGAAGAAGAGGCAATGCTTCCCAACTCATTCTATAAGTCAACATTACCCTAATACCAAAGCACAGTAAGGACATCACAAAAAGAAAACTATAGACCAATATCTCTGATGAACACCGATGCAAAATCCTAAACAAAATACTAGCAAATAGAATACATCAATGCATTAAAAAGATTATACATCATGATCCAGTGGGATTTATCTCAGGGACACAAGGATAATTCAACATACACAAATAGATCATTGTGATACACCACATAAACAAAATAAAAAAGTAAGAACCATATGATTATATCAATTGATGCAGAAAAAGCATTCAACAAGATACAACATTCATTTGATCAAAACAATAAAATGGGTATGGGTGTAGAAGGAAAATACCTCAACATAATAAAGTGCATATATGACAAACCCTCAGCAAATGTCATACTGAATGGCGGAAAACTGAAAACTTTTCTCCTAAAATCAAGAACAAGACAGGGATGTCCCCTGTCACCACTGCTATTCAATATTCTGCTGGAAGTTCTAGCCAGAGCCATCAGGCAGGAGAAAGAAATAAAAGGCATCCAAATTGGGAGTGAAAAAGTTAAACAGTCACTTTTTGCAGATGACATGATCCTTTATAGAGAAAACCAGAAAACTATTAGAAATAATAAATGAATACAGTAAAGTTGCAGGATACAAAATCAATATACAAATATCTATAGCATTTTTATATACAAACAACAAAACTTCAGAAAAAGAAATGAGAAAGATGATACCTTTTGCGATCAAAACAAAAAGAATCAAATACTTAGGAATAAACTTAACAAAAAACTTGAAGGACTTATACATGAAAAACTATAAAACACTATTAAAAGAAATTGAAGAAGATACAAAAAAATGGAAAGATATTCCACATTCATGAATTGGAAGACTCAACATAGTTAAAATGGCCGTATTACCCAAAGCAATATACAGATTTAATGCAATTCCAATAAAAATCCCACAGACATTTCTTCGAGAAATAGATTTTTTTTTTTAATCATCAGATTCATATGGTACCACAAAAGATCCCAAGTCTCCCAAGCCATTCTACGAAAAAAGAATAAGGCTGGAAGCATTAGATTCCTCTACTTCAGTCTATACTACAAAACACCAATAATCAAAACAGCTTGGTATTGGCAGAAAAAACAGACATAACAGACCAATGGAACAGAATAAAAACCCCAGAAATAAACCCACAAATATATGGACAGATGATTTTGACAAAGGAGCAAAAAATATACAGTGGGGAAAAGAAAGTCTCTTCAGTAAATGGTGCTGGGAAAATTGGAAAACTACATGCAGAAGAATGAATCTGGACTGTGAACTGTCATCATATACCAAAATTAATTCAAAGTGGATTAAGGACCTCCACGTAAGACCCAAAACAATAAAGTGCATAGAAGAAAGCATCAGTACTAAACTTACAGACCGTTGGGTTCAGAGAGCACTTTATGAACTTGACCCCAAAGGCCAGGGAAGTAAAAACAAAAATAAATGAATGGGACTATATTAAACTAAAATGCTTCTGCCTGGCAAAGGAAACTGTCAACGAAGTAAAAAGGAAACCCACTGAATGGGAGAAAATTTTTGCAAACAATACCTCTGATAAGGGGTTAATATCTAAAATATATAAAGAATGCATACAACTCAACAACAACAAAAAACAAATGATCCAGTTCAAAAATGGGCAGAAGGGATAACAGGATGGCTCAGCAGGTTGAGTGCTCATTTTGCAGCCCCATGGTTTGAGGATTGAGTCCCAGCCCTGACCCGTGTGGACCCATATGCTGAACTGTGGTGTGCTTCCCATGTGTGTGTGGGGGGGAGGGTGGGTAGTTCAGTTCCTGCCAAGGCGAGCTTCCATGTGGGAGGCCCCCAGTTCAGTCCCTGGCTGATGGGGGCATGCCTCCCAGGTGGGAGACCCCTGGCCAAGTTTCTGCCCCACACGGCTTCGCAGCCACCTGTGTAGAATGAAATTATGTTGGAAAACTAATGACGTACAGCTGTAGAGACTGCTCTGGGCCCTCCTCTGTCTCTCTCTGTCTCTCTTCCTGTCAAAAACAATAAAATAAATCTTAAAAAAAATAAATAGGCAGAGGACCTAAACAGACACTTCTTCCATGAAGACGTACAACCACCAGATATATGAAAAAATGCTCAACGTCCCTAGCAATTATGGAAATGCCAATTAAAACCACAATGAGATGCCACCTCACACCTGTTAGAATGGCTATAATCAACAAGACAAGGAATAACAAGCGCTGGAGAGGCTATGGACAAAAAGTAAACCTCATACACTGCTGGTGGGAATGTAAACTGGTACAACCACTGTGGAAGGCTGTATGGAGATTCCTCAAAAAACCAGGAATGGAATTGCCATTTGATCCAGCCATCCCTCTCCTGGGTATCTACCCAAAATGCTTGAAAACCTTAATTCACAAAGATCTATGTACCCCAATGTTCATCACAGTGCTGTTCAAGGTGGCCAAGTCATAGAAACAACCAAAGTGTCCTTTGATAAATGAGTGGATAAAGAAGTTGTGGTACATTTACACAATGGAATACTACTCAGCTATAAGAAAAGATGAAATACAGCAATTTGTGACAACATGAATGGACCTTGGAAACATCTTATTAAGCAAAATAAGTCAGACTGAAAGAATCAAGAAACATATGACCTCACTCATAGGTGGAATATAAAACTGAAAGTAACAAAGAAACAAAAACTCATGGACAGTCATTAGTTTAGTGGTTATCTGAGGGTAAGGGGGAGGTGGGTGGGAGAGCAGGGTGGGGCAGAATAGGTAGTGGGCATCAAATATATGGTGATGGAAAGAGAGCTGACTCTGGGTGGTGAGCACATAATGCAATGCACAGGCAATGTAATGTAGAATTGTACACCTGGAACTTATGTAGTTTTTACCAACCAATGTCATCTCAATAAATTTAACAATAAAAATAAATGAAAAAATAAATAAGAAATTAAATAGGAAGTAGACACACATAAGCCAATTTGGAGCAATTACATTAAATATGAAAGGATTGTGACAACCAAAGACAGAAATTGGCAGAATAGCTAGATAATAAATCAGTCAGTCAATAAATAAACAAATAAATAAATAACACCAATCAAAAGACACTCAACGTTATTAAATCATTAGGGAAATGCAAATCAAAACCACAGTGAGAGCACCTCATACCCATTCGAATAGCTACTATTGAAAATAACAGGTACTGGCAAGGATGTGCAGTAACATGCTGTACAGTCTTGGAGCCTAGGAGCAGTAAGCTTTGCCATATAGCCTAGGTGTGTAGTAGCTATACCTTCTAGTTTTGTGTAAGTGCACTCTATTGTGTGTACACAATGACAAAATCACAGAAAGACACATTCCTCAGAATATACACCTGTCATGAAGAACATACATGATCATAATTGCAGCCCACGTGGTTTTTTGGTGCCCCTTTTGTGCCAGTGGTGCCCTGGGCAATCAGCACATGCACACTATCTCTCTCAATCCTTGTAGCAGGCAGAGATGGTTATGCCCACATTTCACAGGACCAGACTTTGCCTCAGCAAGAATAAGCACTTGCTCAGGGTCTGGAGCTCATCTGCTGAAGAGCCAGGCTTTGGGGGCCTGGACACCCCCTGATAGTATTGGCCTCATGAAAGCCAGGGTCTGAGGCCTGAGCTAAGTGCCTGGCTCCCTAGCTCATTGCTGGTTCGAAATTTACCAACCTCCAAGCCTCATTTCATCCACCTGCAAACTCAGTTTAAAAACCCTTGGACCACGGTGCTTCGCTGGGAAACCCCTGGAGAAGCCTGGCTGAAGGGCATTCTCGTGTTGGTGTGGGCTCTTGGTTTTCATGAGTCAGGAACCAGGGCCTGTTAGCCTGAGGTGGCTCAATGACAGGAAGTACTGGGCTGGGTCAGAGCCAGGGCCTGTCGGGCAGAGCAGGGAGCAGGTGGAGTGAGATCAGGAGCTGGGCACAGCACAGAGGATGGGCTGTGAGCAGGTAGCATGGCCCCCACGGCGTGGGCACCAAGGCCCGCCCCCTCCTCCTGGTGTGCAGCTGAGCATCTGCCAGGCGGTGGAACTATTCTCCCCAGTTTGCTTTCCCAGGAATATGCCATTTAGGAAATACGGGCAATGACCATCCCTGGAGGGGCAAAGAGCTCAAGGTGGCCACTGTGGGGCCCCAGACCCTCCACACACCTCTGCTTACCTGTCAGCCAGCTGCTCATGTGCCCCCAAGCCTCAGGGTACAGGTGGGCATGGCTCTCAGTTTGGGAAACCCTGTCAGGCCACAGCAGTTTAGTTAAACAGGCCACAGAGTCACTGACCCCTCTGCTCCCTCAGACCCATTTCATTTATTTCCCAAGTCATCTGGGTCTTATTTAGTGGCTCCCACATTCCTGGCAGCAAAGTCAGCATTGCCTGGATCACATGTTTGAAAGCTGTGTGTGGAATGGGGCTGAGCTGTGGGGGGACCACCCTCCAGCCAGCCTCACTTCTAAGCAGGGGCCCCTGGCCAACCCAGGCCAGACCCTGCGCCCCATCCATCACTGCTGGGGGCCCAGCTCACTGCAGGCCCCAAGTCCCATCCCCAGAGACTACAGCAGCCGCAGCACACACCCTAGACAATGAAGTCAGGTGTGTGGGGCGGTGGGGGGGGCTTAGAAGAGGTGATGGCCTGCCTGGCAGCCCCTCTTCCATCCAGCAAGTGTTTACTAAGTGTCTGTGCCTGCCAGGCCCTGTGCCAGGCAGCAGGAGACAGCAAGAAGCCAGGCAGATGCGGTCCCAGCTCTTAGGGAGCTGCCTTGCTGATGGGGCTGACAAACAATAAACGACACGTAAAAGGTTTGGTCAGGAAAGGTTGTGATTAGTATTGGGAGGAAATAGCAGGGAGCTGCGATAGAAGCCAGTGGTTCAAAGGGTCAGGAGATGTCTTCAGATTTCACACTTAGGG